>JAJPUD010014439.1:28718-40671 GCA_023553655.1 Myrmecobius fasciatus | reverse complement strand
TTGGTGATGTATAAAAAATGCTGATGATTTATGTGGATTTATTTTGTATCCTGCAACTTTACTAAAGTTGTGGATTAATTCTAATAGTTTTTTAGTTGATTATCTAGGGTTCTCTAAGTAGACCATAATATCATCTGCAAAGAGTGATAATTTGGTTTCCTCATGACCTACTCTAATTCCTTTAATCTCTTTTTCTTGTCTTATTGCCAAGGCTAGCATTTCTAATACAATATTGAATAGTAATGGTGATAGTGGGAAATCTTGTTTCACCCCTGATCTTATTGGGAATGGTTCCAGTTTATCACCATTACATATGATGCTAGCTGATGGTTTTAAATAGATGCTACTGACTATTTTAAGGAAAAGTCCATTAATTCCTGTACTCTATAATGTTTTTAATAGGAATGGATGTTGGATTTTATCAAATGCTTTTTCTGCATCTATTGTGATTATCATATGTTTTCTGTTAATTTGGTTATTAATATAGTCAATTATGTTAATAGTTTTCCTAATATTGAACCATCCTTGCATTCCTGGTATAAATCCTACTTGGTCATGGTGTATTATTCTGGGAATGATTTTCTGTAATCTCTTTGCTAATATTTTATTTAAGATTTTTGCATCAATATTCATTAAGGAGATTGGTTTATAATTTTCTTTCTCTGTTTTTGTTTTACCTGGTTTAGGTATCAGTACCATGTCTGTATCATGAAAGGAATTTGGTAGGAGTCCTTCATACCCTATTTTTTCAAATAGTTTATATAATATTGGAGTTAATTGTTCTTTAAATGTTTGGTAGAATTCACATGTAAATCCATCTGGTCCTGGGGATTTTTTCTTAGGGAGTTGATTAATGACTTGTTCTATTTCTTTTTCTGAAATGGGACTATTTAAGTAATTTATTTCCTCTTCTGTTAATCTGGGCAATCTATATTTTTGTAGATATTCCTCCATTTCACTTAGGTTATCAAATTTATTGGCATACAGTTGGGCAAAGCAACTCCTAATTATTGCTCTAATTTCCTCTTATTGGAGGAAAGTTTTCCCTTATCATTCTTGAGACTAACAACTTGATTTTCCTCTTTCCTTTTTCTTATCAAATTAACTAAAGGTTACCTATTTTGTTGATTTTTTCATAAAACCAACTTTTAGTTTTATTTATTAATTCAATAGTTTTTTTACTTTCAATTTTACTAATCTCTCCTTTTATTTTTAGGATTTCAAGTTTGGTATTTGATTGGGGGGTTTTAATTTGTTCTTTCTCTTGCTTTTTTAGTTGCAAGCCCAATTCATTGATTTTCTCTTTTTCGATTTTATGCAAATAAGCATCTAGAGATATAAAATTTCCCCTTATTACCGCTTTGGCTGTATCCCACAAATTTTGGTATGTTGTCTCATTATTGTCATTCTCTTGGATGAAATTAGTCATTGTGTCTGTAATTTGCTGTTTCACCCATTCATTTTTACGATAAAATTATTTAGTTTTTGGTCTATTTTCTCCTTGCCTTATATTGCATGTGATTTTATTCTGTCATGATCTGAAAAAAATACATTTTTTATTTCTGCATTCCTGCATTTGATTTTGAGGTTTTTGTGTCCTAACACATGGTCAATTTTTGTGTAAGTTCCATGGACTGCTGAGAAAAAAGTAAACTCCTTTCTGTCTCCATTTAATTTCCTCCAAAGATCTATCATACCTAACTTTTCTTACATTTTGTTTACCTCCTTAACTTCTTTCTTATTTATTTTGTGGTTTGATTTATCAAGTTCTGAGAGAGGGAGGTTGAGATCCCCCACTATTATAGTTTTGGTATCTATTTCTTCTTGCATCTCTCTGAACTTTTCCTCTAAGAATTTCCATGCTATACCACTTGGTGCATATATGTTTAGTATTGAAATTGCTTCATTATCTATGGTACCCTTTAAGAAGATATAATTTCCTTCTTTGTCTCTTTTAATTAAGTCTATCTTTGCCTTTACTTGGTCTGAGATCAGGATTGCTACCCCTGCTTTTTTTCGTTCACCTGAAGCATAATAGATTCTGCTCCAGCCTTTTACCTTCACCCTGTATGTATCTCTATGTTTTAGATGTGTTTCTTGTATACAACATATTGTTGGATTCTGGTTTTTAATCCAGTCTGCTATCTGCTTCTGCTTTAAGGGAGAGTTCATTCCATTCACATTCACAGTTAAAATAACCAATTCTGTATTTCTTGCCATCTTATTTACCCTAGCTTATGCTTTTCTCTTTCTTATCCCCTTTCCCTCCTCCCTACTATTTTGCTTTTGATAACCACTTCCCTCAACAATCCTTCCCCTTTAGAGCCCCACCCACCCCCTTTTTCCCCCTTTCCCTCCTGTATCCTTATAAGTATGTCTATTATTCCTTGTGAGCCAAATCTGATGAGATGGAGATTAACCAAATTCTCATTCCCCTCCCTTTTTTCCCCTCAATCATTTTTAGGTTTTCTTTGCCTCTACATGTGATGTAATTTCCCTTATTTTTCCTCCCTTTCCTATTCTTCCAGTGTTATCCCTTTTCTACCTATAATTTCTTTTTCAGTTCATCATATTATAATAATCAAAAAATCACAATAATCATATCGTAATAATCATAAAATCACAGTAATCATATCATAATCATAATTTAATAATAGATTCATAAAATCAACCCTCATTCTATAAGTATCTATAACATAAATATAGTTCAAGAGTTTTTTTTTCCTTACCTTTTTATGTTTCTCTTGTGTTCTGTGTTTGTAGATCAAATTTTTTGTTCTGTTCTGGTCTTTTCAGTAGAAATAGGTGAAATTCTCCTATATCATTGAATGACCATCTTTTTCCCTGGAAAATAATGCTCATTCTAGCTGGATAACTTATTCTTGGCTGTAATCCAAGTTCCTTTGCCCTTCGGAATATCTGATTCCAGGCCCTTCGATCCTTCAAAGTAGTAGCTGCTAAGACCTGTATGATCCTAATTGTGGCTCCCCGATATTTAAATTGTTTCTTTCTGGCTTCTTGTAATATCTTTTCCTTGGTATGATAGTTCTGGAATTTAGCCATGATATTTCTGGGGGACTTAATTTTTGGGTTTCTTTTAGGAGATGATTGGTGGATTGTTTCAAGGAGTATTTTGCCTTCTGGGTCTAAAATATCAGGGCAGTTTTCTTTTATGATTTCCTGGAAGATAGTGTCTAGGTTCTTTTTTTCATCATGGCTTTCAAGAAGCCCTATAATCCTAGATCTATTTTCCAGGTCAGTTGTTTTTCCTAGGAGATATTTCATGTTTTTCTCTATCTTTTCATTTTTTTGTTTTTCTTTGACTGATTCTTGAAGTCTTGATGAGTCATTCATTTCCAATTGTTCGATTCTAATTTTTAATGTCTTATTTTATTCAGTTACTGTTTTTAGTTCCTTTTGCAATTGACCAATTACATTTTTTTGTTCATTGCATTCTTTTTCCATTTTTTCTATTTTATTTTGCAGTGATCTCATTTCGTTTTCCCATGTTTCTTCTAACTCTCTTTTAAGATTTTTTATGCAATCTTCAAAGAAAGCCTTGTGACATGGAGACCAGTTTATGTCTCTCTTTGGGGCTTTTTCTGGAGTTGCTTTAGGGGCCTCAGGATTTGAGGTCTGTTCTTCCCTCTCTCCATAAAAGTTGTCTATGGTGAGAGCTCTTTTTGGTTTTTTATTCATTTTTTTAAAGGTGTGAGGTCTGTTTAGGGCAAAGGTGGTACAGCTGCTTTAATTTGCCCTGGGGCAGTTCTGCTGATTGAGTTATTTCAGGAACTGGGAAGTTCTGCTGATTGAGTTATGTCAGGTGCTGGGCAGGTCTGCTTTAGTTCACACTGGGGCAGTTCTGCTGATTGAATTTTTTCAGGTACTGGGCAGCTCCACTGATTAAATTATTTCTGGTGCTGATCAGTCCTGCTGATTGATTGATTGCCTTACAGTGCTGTGTAATGGCAGCTAGGTCTGATGCTCCTCAGGGGTTCAGTGGTTCACAATCTACCCCCCACAAAAGGCAGACCCTCCAAACCACCTGCCCACAATCAGGACAGATTGGTTCAAGAAACCCCCAGAAGCCTCCCAGGTGTGTGAAAAGCACAACGCTCCCACTCCTGTCCCGACTCCTGTTCTAGATCCCTGCTCGAGCTCCCTGCCTCTGTCTCCCTGCGCTCCAGTCTGGGTTCAGCGTACCACCCCCCTGCCCAATTAAAACAGACCTGTTTTGAGGTTCTTCCAGAGTATCTTCTTCTAGAATCATGTTGTCCTCCAGATATTGTGGATTTTTTTGCTTCAAAATCAGTCTAGAGGCTTCATATGTTTTTGGTTTGAGGTAAGGTTAGAGGAGGTTACAGAGACTCCTGTCTTATCTCCGCCACCATGGCTGCACCCCCGGAAGGAAGTCCCTGGAATTTGTTTTTGTATCTCTTGCTGCTGAACTTTGTTGGTCATATATATAAATGCTGATTATTTGTGTGAATTTATTTTGTATCTTGCAACTTTGCTAAATTTGTGAATTGTTTCTAGAAGTTTTTTAGTTGAGTCTCTAGGGTTCTCTAAGTATACCATTATATCATCTGCAAAGACTATTGATTTGGTTTCCTCATTACCTACTATAATTCTTTAATCTCTTTTTCTTCTCTTACTGCCAAAGCTAACATTGTTAATACCATATTGAATAGTAATGGTGACAGTGGTCAGCCTTGTTTCACTCCTGATTTTATTGGGAATAGTTCTAGTTTGTCGCCATTATATATGATGCTTGCTGATGGTTTCAAATAGGTGCTACTGATCATTTTAAGGAAAAACCCATTTATTCCTATACTCTCTACTGTTAAAATTTATATTCAATAAAAGGCCAGGGAAAGATAAACTAAAAGCTAATTAGAAATTACATATTCTAATTCTAAAGAATGAATAGGTCAAAAAATAAATCACAAGCAATCTACAATTTATTTCAAGGGAATGGTAGTAATGAGACAACATAACAAAACCTATGTGATGCAGCCAAAGCATTTCTCAGGGGAAATTTTATAATTTTAAATAGCTGCATGAATAAAATAGAGAAAGAGGAGATCAAAAAATTAGGCATGCAATTAAAAAAGCTAGAAAAAGACCAAATTAAAAGCCTCTAATGAAATACCAAATTAAAAATTGTGAAACTCAAAAAGGAGATGAATAAAATAGAACTAAGAAAACTATTGAACTAGTAAATAAAACTAAGAGTTGGTTTTATGAAAATATAGATAAATTTTTGGATAATTTTATCATAAAAAGAAAATAAAGAAACCAAATCATCACCACCAAAACCAAAATGGATGAATTTACCACCAATGACAAAAGAAATTAAAGTAATAATTAGGAGTTATTTTGCCCAAATGTATGGCAGCAAGTTTGATGATCTAAATGAAATGAATGAATATTTATAAAAATATAAATTATCCAGGTTAACAGAAGGGGAAGTATATTACTCAAATAGTTCAATTTTAGAAAAATAAATTGAACAAGCCATTAATGAATCCCTAATTAAAATTTCCACTACCAGATGGATTCATAAGTCAATTTTGCTAAACATTTAAAGAACAATTAATTTCAATACCATGTAAACTATTTAGAAAAAAAAAGGTAAAGAAGGAGTCCAGTAAAATTACTTCTATGACACAAATATGGCACAATATCTAAACCAGGAAGAGCCAAAATAGAGAAAGGAAATTACAGACCATTTGCAAACAGATTACAATAATTTATCTGAAGGTTAATACACTATGACCAAGTGTATTCAGGGCTGATTCAATATCATGAAAACTCTTAGTACAATTGACCATATCAATAATAAAACCAATAGAAAATATATGATAATCTCAATAGATGCAGAAAAATCATTTTGACAAAATGCAGCACCTATTTCTATAAAAACAATAGAGAACGTAGGCAAAAGGGGAGCTTACCTTAAACTAATAAGTCGTATCTATCTAAAACCTAAAACAAATATTATTTGTAATGGAGAGGAGCTGGGCACATTCCCAGTATGATGAGCGATGAAACAAGGATGCCCATTATCACCTCTATTACTCAACATTGTATTAGAAATTTTGACTTAAGCAATTAAAAAAAGGAATTAGAATAGCCAATGGGAAATAAAAGTATCATTCTCTGCAGATGATATGACATCTTTAGAGAATCTTACAAATCCTACAAAATCATCCAACACCGTACTTGAAACAATTCACAGCTTTGGCAAAGTTGAAGCATAAAAAAATAAAACCACACAAATCATCAACATTTCTATATATTACTAACAAATACCAATATCAAGAGATAGAAAAATTACATTTCAAAATTGCTGTAAACAAAATAAAATTCTTGTGGGTCTACCTACCAACACAAACTGAAAAACTATATGAACACAATTACAAAACTCTTCTCACATAAATAGTCAGATTGACACAAATGAAAAAAATTGATTTTTTTGATTGGGTCAAGTTAATACAATGAAAATGACAATACTGACTTAATTGGTCTACTTGTTTAGTGCCATAGCAATCAAATTACCCAAATATTATTTTATAAAACTAGAAAAATAACATCAAAATTCATCTGGAAGAACTAGAGGTCAAAAATATCAAGGACTTAATGGAAAAACAAAACAAAACAAAACAAAAAAATAAAGGATGGTGGATTGGTAGTAATCAACCTAAATCTATATTATAAAACAGCAGTCATCAAAGCCATTTGATACTGGCTTAGAAAAAGAATGTTAAATCAGTGAAATAATTTAGATACAAATGACACAACAGTCAAATCCTATAGCAATCTAGTATTTGATAACCCCCTAAACTTCAGCTTTTGGAATAAGGACTTAGTACTTGACAAACATTGCTAGAAAAACTGGATAATAATATTTCATAAACTCAGCATAGACCTACATTTAAAAATGGTTTACATAGACACCACATTCCAAAATAAGGTAAAAATGGATACATGATTTTGACTTAAAAGGTGATACTGGAAATCAATTAGGAGAACAAGGTATAATTTATTCATCAGACCTTTGGAGAAGGGAAGAATTTATGATAAAGAAGAACTAGAATACATTATGAAAGGTAAAAGAGATAACTTTAATTATATTAAATTAACAAATTTTTGTATCAACAGAAGTAATATAAAAGGAAATTGCAATGCTGGGGAAAAATCTTTACAATCAGTATTTCTGATTAAGGTTTCATTTTTAGAATATATAAAGAATTATGTCAAATTTATAATACAAGGTATTCCGAATTGAAAAATCATCAAATGGCATGAATGGAAAATTTTCAGAGAAGGAAATTAAATCCATGTATAACTATATGAAAATGCTCTAAATCACTACTGATTAGAGAAATGTAAATTAAAACAATGTTGAGGTACCACTTTGTATCACTCAGATTGACTAAGATGACTAGAAAAGATAATGATAAATGTTGGAGGGGATGTGGGAAAACTGGGACACTAATGCAATGCTGGTGGAGTTTGTCAAATTATCTAAATATTCTGTAAAGGAATCTGGAACTATGCCCTTTGGACTGTACATGTCCTTTGACTCCACAGTGCCTGTAATGGATCTGTATCACAAGGAAAGATCCACCTGCACAAAAATTGTAGCATCTCTTTTTATGGTAGCAAAGAATTGAAAAATGAGTAGATGCCCATAAGGTGGGGAATGGCTGAATAAGTTGTAGTATATGAAGGTAATGGGATATTATTGTTCTATAAAAATGATGAGCAATTTAATTTTAGAAAGGCCTGGAAAGATTTACATGAGCTGAAGCTGAGGGCAACAAGCAGAACCAGAAATATATTGTACACAATAACAGCAAAATGTGTGATGACCAACTAAGAAAGACTTGGTTCTTTTCAGCTGTTCAGTGATCTAAACAATCCCAATAGATTTTGGACAGAAAATGCCAGCTGCATCCAGAAAAAGAACTAAGGAGAATGAATATTAATCAACACATGCTATGTTCACTTCTTTTTTCTGTTTTTTTTTTTTAATTTCTCCCATGGTTTTTCCCTTTTGCTTTAATTTTTTCTCTACCATCATGATTCATAAATGTTTGCTAAAAATAAATAAATTTAAAAATAAATAAATTAATATGGTTCATGAAGTTGATATATCATCAGTTTCCTTACCTTTTCTTACTATGTAAGACTCCCTTGTTCATATTTCTTTGATGAATTCCTTGATCCATGGTTAGTAGATTCTTAGCAAAGCCTGAGTGCAAATACAATAATTATTCAACTTCTCTTTGCAGATTTTAAGTAAACATCCAATTTGAAGTTCTTTCTCACATGTGCAGGAAGAATTATTGAATGAAGATTTGGGGCTCTATTCTGGCTCATTATTGGACTTAGATAACATTGAGGAAATAAGTTAACTACTGCAGGTCTCAAATCACTTATTTAAAGAAAGGAGTTGTGATAAGTAACTTCTAATGTCCTTCCAATTTTAAATTTGTCTATTTATGATCCTTTCCCTCTCTAAATGTTTTATGTGATCCTTTTCTCTTCCTCCTTTTTTCCCATTGATTAGATTATAAATATAATAGTGCCATTGTTTTGCTTTACAAATGCAGTTATTTTTTCTCTTAAATATTTTCTCTATGTAAAAAAAAATACCAGTATGGGAAAGTTTATGTAGTTTTCTGTTTTTTTAATAGACTGGAAAACTTTATCCCAGTCTTTACCTATCCCAGAGAGACAAAGACAGTTGCTGCCAGAGACAAGAAGGGAATACTAGATCTCCATATTCTTAGTTCTTTGTTATTTCCATTTAGAAGGACAATATTCTTAGGAAGTCACTGTAATAAAGTGGGTTAAAGATAAAGTATAAAAAGATGCCTAAAACAGAATCTCTATCCCTCCAGGAACTTATGTTAATAAGGTTTAAGGCTGTAATTATATTAATTACAACTATTAAAAATGCTACAAGGCAGTATTGGGACACAGGTTAGTAGGTTGGCCTTAATTTATAAGGGGGAGGATCTGGTTAACATCTATCACTGGGGTTGTTTCCTGGATCAAATGAAATAATATTTATAAAGTTCTTAGCTTAGTGCCTGCACATCTTATGCACTTAGAAAATTCTTCCTTTCTTCCTTCCTTCCCTCTTTCTTTTTTCTCTCTCTCTTTATATTATTGGAATTATTTCCACGTATTGAAATAGTCTCTCCCTCTTTCCTTCTGTCTCTCTCTGTGTCTCTCTCTTTCTCTGTTTCTGTTCCTACCTAGGTGTTTCACTCCCCTCTTTCCCCCATTACTAATGGGGTTACTAATAAAAGTGCAGAAGTAGTATCCTTTGACCTTTAACCCCTCACATTATATTAGTAGTAAGTGGTAGACACAATACTACAAGTGGAATGAGGAAGATCTGAGTTTAAAATGGTCTCAGGTACATTATAGCTATGGGATTCTGAAAAAGTCACTTAATACACTTTGCCTCATTTTCCTCATCTGCAAAATAAGGATAATAAGGGTACTTACTTTCCATGATTTTTGTGAATATTAATCAAGTGAATGAACACGTATGAATTACTTTGTAAATCTTGTTGGGTCTTTATATATATATCTATATATTTATATATATATATATATATATATATATATATATATATCTTGCTTGTACAAATATGTTTTCATGTTCCCTCCCTGATTAGACTATGAGCTCCTTTATTTGTTGTTGTTGTTATTTTTTATTGTTTTTTGCTTTCTTTGTGTCTTCAGTACTTGGCATCTGATAGACAATACATTCTTGGAAAAATGACTAACAACTGGGAGAAGGGCAAAATGAAAATAACTGTACTTACAAGATATACACAATATACATGAAAGTTAATCTCTAAAGAATGGCATTAGTTAGGTGACTGGGAGAATGGAAAAAGCAGAAGATAGGACTTGAGCTGATTCTTGAAGGAAACAGAGAGATTGGAAGGGGTCATGAAAAAGGAGAAACAGGTAAGGAATAGGGAAAAAGTATAAAGGATAAGGCCACAGAGTAGGAAGAAAAAAAATTGTTTGTCAGGTATAAGGAATGTCAATGATGTATTTTAATAATATTAATAATAATAATAAATACCAACAATTGGTAGTAATAATAATTATTATTATCATTATTATGGTGCATTAAAGTTAAATGCTTTCTGTATGATATTATTTGATCCTTACAATAATTCTGTAAGACAATTGCATTTATTTCTTCATTTTATAAATGAGGAAATTAAGGCTCACTGAGATTAAATTACTTGTTCAGGGTCATAAAATAAATCTATATATGAGACAAGATTTATACTAACATCTTTCTGACTTGAAATCCAGAGCTCTTTTCATTGTTCCACATTGTTGCCTACAAGTGTAGTTAGTTATAGGGTGAGTGAGGGGGATAATAAGTAAGAAGATGAGAAAGTTAAGAAGAAGGCAGGTTGTAAAAGACTTTAAAGGTCTCAAATAAGATTTTATGGTTTTCCCCTCTTAGAAGTAAGAGAAAGTCATTAAACATTATTGTTTATCAAAATTGATTTTCTTTGTTGAAAGCAGTAAGTTTACATTTCAATAAATTCTAACCTTTGCATAACTAATAATAATAATAAACTTCAAAGGAAAATTTCCTTGTCATAATTCTATCATTCTTACAATTGGCTCACAACAAATGGTTTTCTTTCAACTTACAAGGACCAACATAAGACAGTATTAAGGTTGGATCTGAAAATCAGCTATGAAATTTTAAAAACTCAAAGTTAGATTAATTGATATCAAGAATTATGGGCTAGTCAATATAAAGAATAAAATCAAACTTCAAACACATTTTGCTGTATGCAGCAAGGTACTCAAGAAGAGGGAGACAGTGGTCAAATTCTACTCTGATCTAGTCAGATTACAATTGCAGCATTTTGCTCAATTCTGCATGTAATATTTGAGGAAAGGCATCAATAATTGCAATAGTTACAAAGCATAAAAGGCAGTAAAATATGCCACTTGGGTGTTGGTTGAAGGGTATAAATATATTTAGTCTGATGAAGAGAACTTAGAGATGGTGAATTTCATGACCTCATTTTGTACACTAGAAAATTAAAACTCAGAGTGGGGTTATGACTTGAATAATGTTACATAGGTAGTAAGCAGGAAGACTAGAATTTGAAAACATGTGCATTAAGTTCTAATACAATGCTCTTTGTGTTCTCCTACACTATGTTATGACCAGATTTATACCGAGAAAATGATACAAGATCTCTTCCACCCATAAAATGCTGTCACTGGAGATCAGGTTTTTTTTTTTTAGATAATCTGAATTTAAAGTGCTTGTGGGTTACCATTTATTTCAACCAGCAATCCCAAAGGCATATCAAATTCATGTTGAGAACTTAAACTAGGACAGTGGTCATATAAGCAATGAGAAAGATTTTTTTTTGTTTATTTCTCTCGGTATTTGTTTGTTTGTTTGTTTGTTTTTTGTTGTGTTTGGGGGGGTATGCTATGGCAAGAACAAAATGAAGGTTTGACAATGGAGAGTTGTCACTCAGGTGGAAGAACCCAATATAAAACAAGATTCTAGGGGCAGATGAATTGTCTTGGACTTTTAAGAAATCATATGTACATATTTCTTCATCCCAAAGGCTTAATGAAAGGTCTTAATAGAGTACATTAGTGGGAAAATGCTTTGTCAAACAATTTAGTCCCTAGTTTTATGAGTAAATAGCATAAGGCACATGATTTCAAGGAGGGAGAAAGTGATTGAGTTTCAATAATCTATAGAATTTTGATGTGTTCAAAACCTCCTTTTTTCCTCTGTCTGCCCCTCTCTTTCTTCTTCTTCTTCTTCTTCTTCTTCTTCTTCTTCTTCTTCTTCTTCTTCTTCTTCTTCTTCTTCTTCTTCTTCTTCTTCTTCTTCTTCTTCTTCTTCTTCTTCTTCTTC
>JAJPUD010014439.1:0-28708 GCA_023553655.1 Myrmecobius fasciatus | reverse complement strand
TCTTCTTCTTCTTCTTCTTCTTCTTCTTCTTCTTCTTCTTCTTCTTCCTCTGTCCATGTGTCCCCCTCTCCTTCTGTCCATTATTCCCTATATTTTTCTGTTGTTCCTATTTTTAATCTTCTCTAGTTTTCTACATTTTTCTAAATCCTTTGTTTTGAACACTTGAGATGCACAACAAATCTCTTGAGTTTGTGGCAAATTCAGCAAATTGGAAAAAAAAGAAAAGATGATAAAAGACAGAATTAAGTAATATTGTAGAAAACTATGGGAGGATAGGCAAAGTAATGCTCTAATGTTGAATTAGGTTAATCATTGTGAACAACAGTTTGGAATTATGTAGAAATCCTCCCTGCAAGGGAAATAAAGAATTCACCTTCTTGCATTGAGAGTGATAAGATCTTTTTCACCAAGGACCTTGAGGACACTCATAGATGAGGATGAATATGGCTTGTAATTAAGGCAGAGGCTTAAAATGTGGAAAGAAACTAGTTTACTTCTAGTGTGGTCAGATTTGTCATCACAGCAGTACAATATGACTGCAGCAATAAGAAGAGAGAAAACGAAGGATTAGTGGTGGTTTCCTGGCTAATAGCAGCTGCTTCATTTCCCTTTCTTACTCCCTTAATTTGTTTAGGCACACCTGAAAAATAGCAAACTTTCCTATTTTGCTATCTACAACAGGGGGTATTATTTTTTAGACATGGTTCTCTTTTTTATAAGTTAATTTATTCTTATTGTCTATAGGTATATTAGTACTTGAAAAGAGGATACACAGAAAGATAATCTTGAAGGGTATTGTATTTCACAAATAATTATGTTATGAACCTATAATTTTATCATGGAAAACTCAGAGACTTCCATGGGGTATACTGCATCCCAGATTACTTTTTATGAATGATCCTAAAACTCTCACAAATATAATTCTAAAACAAGCATATGAATATTTCCCCTAAAGCCATAGACTCCTTACTCTCTATCTCTGGGAAGGAAGGGTTTAGGTATTCAATTTCTACACAACATTAGTCCCATCAAGTTCAGTCTCAAACCTTTAGTGCTAACTTCTTTTAGAAAGGTAACTGTAGACCACTTTTCAAAGAATTGTTGATAGACTCAATAGTACCCTGTAGCTTATATTTCTATTTTTATAGCATGTGGTTTCTCCAAAGAGACTTGCTCCTTGAACCTAAAATGGAAAAAAAATCAAAGTCCTATAATTGTTTCTTGGAACCATGTTGCTAACAAGAAATAAATAAGGATGCTACTGGATACTTCCTCTTTACTTCATATTCTCATTGATTGTGAGTAAAAGATTCACTTTCCCCCTCAGATATGAAGTTAGCAAAAAAAAAAAAATCCTACAAGTGCTGAATCCAGTTTATCTAAAAACCTCTTTATTTCCAGGCATATAGTCAGTGAAAAAAGACTGATTTCAAGGTAGGGTAATTCAGAATGTTCAAATATTTTGCAGACCACTAGTCTCAGAAAAGCAGAAACCTTACATTTTTATGAGTGATGCTTAGTTGATCTGGACAAATATACCAAACTCCCATTACAAGTGTCAAAATGAGGTGTGGGGAAAATGGTTGAGATACTTATATACTTTTATTTTTTGGCATGTACAAGCCAAAGATGTAAGGAAAGGTCAAATGTATAGCAAGACATTCATAGCAGCATTATTTTTTCAATGACATGAAATCATTGCTAGTGGACTGTTGTTTAGTAGTTTAGTAATAACTTCCTTTTGGTGACCCTATGGGCCATATTCTCTATTGAGTTTTATTGGAAAAGTTGTCAGAGTGGTTTGACATTTTCTTCTCCAGTGGATTATAAGGTTAAGTGTCTTTCCCATGATCATACAGTTAATAAGTATCTGAGGCCAAATTTTAACTCAGGAATGCTTAATCAAATTTAGATTTCTGAAAGGAAAGTTGTACTGTACTATAAAATATTAAGCAAATGAAAATTGCAAAGAAATATATATCTTTATCTATCTATCTATTAAAGTAATGTAACTAAAAGGAACAGTTAAGATGAAGTTGAATGCAGTGTCATCATAATAATTGCTCTTGGCCCCTCGAAATCTTCCTCTCCCATTTATTTTAAGAGATGGGTGACTACAGGTTCAGATTGTTATATATGCTGCCAGTCAATGTTGTTACGTTATTAGAGTTTGCACAACTGATTTTCCTTCCTTTAAAGGAAGATTCACTGAATAGGCCTGTGTGGAGGGAATTTAGAAATAATTACAATATAAACATAATAAGCATCAATAAAATGTAACAAAAAACAATGTAGGTAGCACATAAAAATAATATAAAAATATAAAGAGACTAGACTAAGGTCTTTTCTAGCTCTAATATTCTATGAGTTCATGAGACAATAACTTTAAATCTTTTCTCTATAGGATTTCTTCCATCTGCAAAAGTGAACTTTTTTGTGTTTAATTGGCTTTCATTAATTCAGTGACAATATTGCCTTATTACTTAGAGAGCTAGACATAGATGAGAAGATGATTCAGTGACGAGTAGACAAAATATTCTCTTTCTCTCCCAACTTTGTCTCCCCAAAAAACAAACCAAAACAAAACACAAAAACTGGAAACTCAGATGTATTTAAGTTAAAAGATACTTATGTCAATTTTGAAGAGAAAAAGAACACTTAGGAAGATAAAATAACATAGTATGAACAAAAGAACAAAAAAACTCAACAACCCAAAAACAAAAACAAATAATCTTCAAAGAGTTTCACATTTCAAGGCTTCCTTGTATTTGATGTATATTCTTGAAGAAATTTTTATACCCATTGGGCCTCAGTTTTCATATCTGAAAAAAAGGACTTTGGGATAGGTCATATCCAGGAATGGTCACAGTTTTAATTAGTAATAAATGATTATTGTTCACTAAAATAAAATTTTAGAATACAGATTTATGGATTACAAACTGCTTTCTTCATAACCACCCTTTTATTAGCCATTCATTTACTCTGTCAAGAAACATTTATAAAATTCAACTGTGTGACAGGAACTGAGATAAACAATGGATGTAAAGAGAAAAGAAAAAGATATCCCTGCTTTCAAGGTTTTCACAGTCTAAAAGGAGAAACAACATACAAACAATTATGCACAAGCCAGCTCTGTACATAATAAATTAGAAATATTCCGAAGAAGGGAATAAAATTAAGGAGAGGGGATCCAAAAAAAGGATTTCTTATAGAACATAGAATTTTAGCCAGGATATGATGGAAGATACGGAACCTAGGTAGCAGAGAGAAGGGAAAAGAAGACTTAAAAAAAAGTTTAGTGACCTTGCTAAGGTTCATCCATTTAGCAAGTGTCAAAACTGGGATTTGAACATAAGTGTTTGGACTTCAAAACACAACATTTTTTCCAGTTTATATGAACATTAAAGACAAATGGATGGGTATTGAATAAAAATAAGCTGGCACCAACAATTGACCCTTGGTGACAAGAAGGGCATCCTGGGATAATTGTTTGTATTTTTGGAAGTCTGAGGTTTTTCCCATATATTTTGAGTTACATTTTTTTCACCTGTATGCTTTTTATTTATTTAGATTTTTTTTCCTGCCTCTGCATAGAGACATTCCATATTAAAGGTCCTTGAATCTTACCAAAACTCTCTCTATCCTCAAGATTGTTCCCTTGCCACATTACCTAGTAGCTTTTTACCACATTAATAATTGCTATCAGTTTAGGGTGGAATTGTTAGAAGAAGGTAGAAGAACAAAGAAGGCTGGAACTTCATTTTATTTGTCCAAATGGTTTCCAAGAATGAAGGGCTTTTAGACATAATTCTAGGGAAAAAAAAAACTCTCCTAGGAGTCTGCTATCAAGCATAAAAGGGCAACCCCTTTGGGTTATGGCTGTGTGTCTCCAGGAAGCTCCTGTTAAATTGTCAGTGTTGATTGGGAGGAAGATGGCATTAAGCAATCAGCATCCACTAACTGATTTTACCTGAGATGAGCTTATCAAATAACTAGCTGTCACTTTGTAAAGCAGAGAAGCAGGCCCTGGGGGAATGGAAAACAAGACAGGTGCATTTTGATGAGTTAGTGAAGAAGGAAGATAAAGAGAAAGGGATAAAGCTAAGTAGAGCAGACCCACATTAAGAAATCACAAGATATCAGAGTTAGAAGGGACCTTGTGATAATCTCCTTTAACCCCTTATTCTTAAAAACCTGGTATTTGGAGCCCATAAATGAGGATGTTATCCAAAAATACAGATATGAAGGCATAGAACCTTAGAATGTTCTGGTTACTTCTCTGGGATAAAATAATTTATGAGTTTAGCTTGCAATTTTCCCATCATGCTATTTGCCTCTTCGCTGATTCTTCTGATATATTCAGAAAAAATTTTTATTTTTCTGCTCTATAGAATCCAGCAAATTAACTAATCTGAAATGTTTCCTTTTTATAGCTTTCTACATGAGAAGAAAAGTGACATAATTTCAATTCTTTGCTTATACTAACATTAAACTCATGTGGAAAATAGAAACCTTCAATTTAAATTATTACTAGTTATTGTAGTAATATTAAACAGAATGTTATTAACAATGCTACTGTGATATTTAAGGAATGGATATATAGTTTTGTTTTGTTTTTTAATTTAAAGGCATTAAGGAATGAGTAAGTGAAAGAAATGGGGGAAATGAGATCAGCAGAGATTTCAAGGATGAGAAAAGAGGAAGTTCATTTCTAATATGATATTAAAGATAGAAGATTTGCTTAACATGAGATTACTTAGAAAATTGCAAACTTACTTTGATACCATTTTAAAAATTTACTGTTTAGTGAACCATCTCCCCCAGTAGAAATAGTAACTGATTTTTACTTTGTTAACACATGATTTACCATACATTTCTTTCCATAAACTCTTCATAAATGTTCTACCCAAATGTCCAGAGGGCCTTCTTCTCACTTTTCACACGTGATATATGTGTGTCATATTTTGGCACATGTTCATATATGTGACATTGTATTATACATACATACACACATAGAAATAGACTACACACACACACACACACACACATATATATATGTATAAGAAGGAGAAAAACACTCAGCCTGGTCTTTTTTTTTCCTTTTTCTATACAAACATTCTTTAAGATGACTTCATATTTCTTCTCATATACAAGTTGCTTTTTATGCAATATTACATATTCTTTACACCAATAATGTGTCTTTTCTTTGTCCTTCAGGTCAGCTACAATTTTTGTTTTTCTCATATTATATTATCTGCAATTTGGAGCCATGGAGCCATGAAGCCATCATCATCGCTAACAAAATGCTACACAAATACTGACTCATTTCATCCTCACAAAATCCTGGAATATAGGTGTTATTATCTCTGATTTACAATGAGGAAACTGAGATAGAGTTTAAGTTGTATCCCCAGAGACACAAAACTAGCCAATGTCTGAGATGGACTTTTAATGCCAATTTTCCAGACTTTAGGTCTGGCATCTATATACTACCCCAACTACCTGCATTATTAGGAAAAAAAACACTAGAATTAAAATGATAGGCATTTAAGCTCGTGGCCAACTTGGTGGCATTGAAATCATTGTGCATTTTTCTTTTCTTTTTTTTTATTAAAGCTTTTTATTTGCAAAACATATGTATGGGTAATTCTTCAACATTGACCATGGCTAAGCTTTCTATTACAAATTTTCCCTCCTAATCCCCACCTGTCCCCTAGATGGCAGGAAGTCCATGACATGTTAATTATGTTAAAATACTTGGCAAATAGAAGATATATATATATATATATATATATATATATATATATATATACATACATATTTCCAAACTTATCTACAAGAAAAAAAAATCCCAGAAAGGAAACACAATGCAAGCAAACATCAATAGAGAGCATGAAAATGTTACGGTGTGGTCCATATTTCATATCCCTTTCTCTGGGTGTATATGGCTTTCTTCACTGAACAATTGGAACTAGTTTGAACTATTTCATTGTTGAAGAGAGCCATGTCCATCAGAATTGATTGTCATATAGTATTGTTGTTGCCGTGTATAATAATCTCCTGGTTCTGCTCATTTCCCTCAGCATCAGTTCATGCAAGTCTCTCCAGGCCTCTCTGAAATTATCCTGCTGGTCATTTCTTATAGAACAATAATATTCCATAACATTCAGATACCATAATTTATTCAGCTGTTCTTTAATTGATGGGCTTCCATTCAGTATCCAGTTCCTAGCCACTACAAAAAGGCCTGCCACAAACATTCTTTGTGCATTTTTCTAAATGCAATCCATGACAAATAGGATTTTTCTGAAAACTGAAATCACTCTTTTGGGTTGAGAAGGGGAGTACTATTAAGTATTAATGGGAATATGAGAAAATCCTTGGAGTCATAGATACAATAAATGATATATTTTTATGCTTCCAATAAAGTTATAAATCAATGCTTTATTGTGGTTTAAATGACTGGGTATTCTTAAAAGCTGAGCTACTATAACTCTATTAAATTCCAACTACACTGGAAAATCTTCTTGCAGGACTATATTCTTGTCACCTAAGAGCTAGTTCAAATAATTATGGAGAGCAATATCATCTTAGATTTGATCACTGGGGATGAAATACTTTTGAATATAGTGATTTTTGAAGACTATCTGTTATCGTGTTACTATTTTCATCATTGGAAGCAGGATATACATAAGTAGAATCACAAGTGCATAAGATATTTGAATATATTTTAATTCTGTGTATCATGACAGTATTATTTAGTTATTCTTTCCATTATGATACTTATTTATGGTATGTATCTATGTAAAAAAGCACTTTGGAACCTTACATTTTAGAGGAATAGGTAAATAGTGTGAAAGTTACATACAGGTACAACTGTTGAAAAACAATTTACTGTTTCAGTTGTTTGGAGTTATGATATTTCACAAACAGTGCTGTTGTGTCATTCAGCATTCCAAGGTTCTTGCAGTATGTGTCACTGATGGTATGAAACTGAGACTTATCCTATTGAAGCAGATAGATTGTGTCCCTTCACTGTAATCTGATTAGAGGGTATTAAAATGAAAAATGATTGAATAAGTAATCACATATTTATTTGGCATTTGTAATTACAGCTGTTTATCAATTATTCTGATCTTCTGATATTTCCATATGAAAAAAACCTCATCAAGAACAATAATAAGCAATAAATTTTGAAATTCATTTAAGGAATTGCATAATACAGGAAAGAAGCAGCTTCTCTCAAAGCTATGGGAGAAAGGGAATTTTTTTTTCTTTCCCTATAAGTCTATCCATCTTCTTTGAAAGTGTTTAGCAAAGCTATTATGTTGAATCACTTTTTCCCTACCAGTATATAAGCATAGCTTTATAGGAGTGCTGGAAGATATATCCCACAGTTCAAACAGGTCAGTGAACATATTTATTCTTCTCAAATGAATGATAGTAACGATTTAGTCAATGAAGAAAGAAAGGTGCCCATGAGATGCAGTGGGGTCAGCAGAGAGGTGAGACACTCAAATGCTTTCAAATAGATCAGAAGATCACACATGCTTCTAAATGGCATTTCCCCTTAGTCTGCTTTGGAAAGAATGAAGAGCCATTTGAAGATTATTTGATGGAAGAAAGTCAGGAGAGGAATTTTTACAAAGAGTTTTGGGCAAACATCAGTCATAACAGCAAAGAAAGGTCATGAATGGTAAAGTAGTGTAAAGGGGAGCTTACAGAAATTGGGGCTCTATTGGAGCTACAAAGCTAACTAATCATAAATCCAAGTAATCTGGATGGGGGGGGCTTTCAGTGTGAACAACTGACCTTGGAAATTATAGCTATCTTGGCCTTCTTAAGTAAAATGCCTCATCTTTTTGTGCCTTTTTGTGCTGAGAGGCTATAGAGATATACTTCCTGTGTCTGAGCAATTTTTACACACAGGAAATAGTTTTATCAAGAACCATCAGGTAAAGTGTATTGAGCTCTGGATAAGCAGTCTGGAGGCCTCATTTCAAATTTTGACTTAGCCTCTTCTTAGTTGCATTACTACAACAGAAAATTAATTCCTCAAGTTTGAACTTCAATTTTCTTATCCACAAAAGATCCCGCTAATCTTTGTACAGGTCTGTTGTCAAGAGAGAAAATAAACAAAATTTATATTACTATTGGGAGTTAATATTTATATTAAGCTTTCAGATTCAAGGAGCTATGCGTAAGAAAACTGAAAATTCCAACATAAACATACATTGTTTTTTTTTTCTCAATCCAGTTCAAATTTTCATTTTTCTTCATTACAGAAAGAAAATGAAAAATTCAGACAGAAACATAGAATATCAAATTTCAAAGAGACCTCACTTCATTTAGTCTGGCTCCTTCTTGAAGAATCTACAGTATTCCTAATGATTGGTCATTCATATTCTGGTTAAAACTTTCCAATGAAGGGGAAATCATTTGTTTCTAAAGTAGTCTCCTTTAGTGTTGCATGTATTGATAGTATAAGATGAGAAAATTGAGATGTTAAGATTCATACAAGAAATTTCTTAGGAACCTGCTCCAAGGAATATTTTAGAGTAACTTTAAATTAATAGTATATTAAAATGGGAGCATTTATTGTTTTCTTAAATAGATTAAGCATAACCACTTTTAATTTCATTCACACTATTATTTTGCTTAGCATACTTTATATATCTTCATAAGCAGAAAAGTAAAGTCTTCCTAAATTATAAAAACAAAATCCTTAATTGTTCCTTTTGTCTTCTGTCAGGGATAGGAGTAGGTATAGGGAGTAGGGGCAGGAAATGACTATGCTATTAAAGTCTACTTTTCCTGTCAGCATCTTTATAAGGGTTATAGCAAATTATCAAAGCTTAGGAATGTTTCCTATTATAGACTCTTTTCATCTGTGACTTGAGATGATTTCATTTTTCTTAGTTCAATCCATCAATTTATAAACAGAGGAGAGAAGAGTAGGCCTTGTCCCAATGACACTGTATAAGCACTATTATTAAACAGAAAAGCAGTGCAATGCAAAAGAAAAAATATTGGATTTGAAAATCAGAAGACCTTGTTTCAAATTCAAATGTGTGTGAACTTCCTTAAGTTGCTTTTCCTATGATTCTTTATTCCCTCTTCCATAAAATAGAAAATGTACTTGATAATCTCTAACAATACTTTCAGGTCCATATTCTACGATCTATGAATGCCTTGACTCTCAACCCCCTAAAAATAAATCTGAGGCACTAACAATTAACAATATTACAGGACATAAACGTGATTGTAAGCAGATGGAAATTCAAAAGATCAACTAATGAAATACATTTTCTATCTCTTTCACCTGATGGATAATTACTCCCTTAGTTCTGGCTTCTTCAGAACAATGTATTCAAATCTCATACCCACCTATATCAGATCTGTCTGATCAATTCCTAATGAATACAATAGTGATTCTTTAGGAATTGTTACATTCCCCTACTGGCAGGTTGCTATATCTATGCCTAGGACAACATAGACTGTATTTTCAGGATGTCTTCCCCAAATGCCTGTGTTGTACTAAGCTGTTTCTAATGATTCCCTCTCTTTCCTTATTCTAGGAGAGAAAAATGAAATTTTGTGCTGTTGTTTTAGTCATATCTGACCTTTCATAACCCCATTAGGGGTTTTCTTTGCAAATATGTTTACCCTTTCCTTCTCTAGCTTAATTTTGAATGTTACTGAGGAAAATATTAAAGGAATAAATTAAAAAATAAGAGTTTTCATGAACTACCTCATGGTATAGTGAGTTACCTTTTACTAAAAAAAGAAATAAAGTGAAAGCTGTATGGTCATTTTTGTAGAATATAGGAAAAAGGGACTCCTTGTTGGGTATGGAATGGAATGGAAGATAAATGAGGACTATTTTAACTCTGATGTTATGTGAAGGGTTTAATTCTAGACTGGAAGCAAGATTTGAATGAAAAAATAATTATCTTTCCTTTGACATAGAGCTATCATTAAGGAGAGAGAGCCTTAAGAATCTGAAACAGAAAGGGAAAAAAGTATAGAAACATGTTTGTAATTCCAGTTTTTCTGGTAGTAAAGCAGTAGAATTTCTTTGGAAGAAAAGAAATGATTATTCTGGAATAAATGAATGGATTGTGGTATATAGATATACTTGTGCTCTATAAAATTTCAAGTATGAACTATTTTGAAACAAATATCACAAATGATAGAGAAAGACATAAGCATGACCAGGAGTAAAATTTATGTAAAATGAGCATTTGTAGAAATAAATATTTAATTACAAACAGAAATTTGGTAACAAGACATCAGCATTCTGATAAATGAAGTGACTATTCATTGTGGCAGAAGATAAATGTTGAAACAGGCCTTTCTTCTTTCGTTAACGATATGATAAACATCAGGTTCTTAATGAAGGGCAAGTTAACAGGCATGACCCAGGAGTTGTTTCACTCCAATTAGATGCATTCCTTTGTTATAGGTTTTATTTCTGTGGGGTGTAGAATTAAGGTGCTGAGTCATTAGTAAATGATAGAAACATAAAAATAAATAATTAATATATTTTTAAAAAGGGCTATTCTTACTTTACTTCCCTTGAAGATTTCATACACTAGAGATTTACTCTTGAGCTTAGTCTGAACCAAAGAGTTCATATTGTTGCTTCTGCCCTCATTCACTCCTATGACATTTAAAAAAGTAAATAAATAAATGAATCCTTTAAATTATCAAATTAAATAATAAAATTATTATTAAATTCAGTTAATAAAATAATTGATTTTGTGAACTTTATTAATATTCTGAAGGCATACAATTATCCAGTATATGATACTATGGCTGTTATACAAAAATAAGCGATTGTTCACAAAGAAGGATTGTTTTTCTATTTGTGCTTGAGGTATCATAGACTGTTCTAATTACAGATTTCAAAAATTTTTTTTGTCAGCAATGTGGTTTTGCATGGTGACCTGAGAAGTCTATTGATTTCTGACAATGAGGACTAATGTGAAACTCTTGAATTGAGAATTAAAAGATAGGAAGAGAGAAGTTATCTCATGAGAAATCAATTTTTATTAGATCCTTTTGACAGATAGAGAATACCAAACATATTTTACCTCATGGATTACTCACATTTCTATTTCCTAAATAATGACATTGATGAATTCCAGAAGAATACATCTTTTTTTTGTTGAACATCAATTTTTATTCAATATTATACTTAATTTTGCTGAATATGATATTTTAGCTACATGTCTTGCTTTTTTGATTGACTATATATAACATTCCAGGACCTGCAGTCTTTTATTGTAGTTGTTAATAAATATTAACCAATTCTAATTGTAACTCCAGCATGTTTGAATTGTTTTTTGGTGTTTTGTTTGTCAATTTTTCTTGTAAAATTTTCTCTTTGATTTATGAGTTTTGAAACTTAACAATAATGGTTCTTTTTTTTTAATAAAGCTTTTTATTTGCAGAACATATGAGTGACCTTTCAACATTGACCTTTGCAAAAAAACATTTTTTCCCAAGCTTTTCCTTTCCCTCCCCCCGCCCCCCACCCCTAGATGACAGGTAATCTAATACATGCTAGATAGGATAAATTATATGACAAGTACAATACATGTATACATATCTATACAGTTATCTTACTGCACAAGAAACATCAGATCTAGAAAGAGAAGAGGAAAAAAAAACAACCTAAGAAGGAAAACAGAATGCATGGAAATATTCACAGAAAGCGTTAAAATGCTGTGTTGTGGTTCACTCTCAGTTCCCACAGGCCTCTCTCTGGATGTATATGACTATCTTCATCGCAGCACAACTGGTTTGAATCACATCATTGTTGAAGAGAACCATGTCCATCAAAATTGATCATCGTATAGTCTTGTTGCTGTGTATAATGTTCTCCTGGTTCTGCTGATTTCACTCAGCATCAGTTCATGCAAGTCTCTCCAATCCTCTCTGAAATCCTCCTGTTGGTCATTTCTTACAGAACGATAATATTCCATAGCATTCATATACCCTAATTTATTCAGCCATTCTCCAATTGATGGGCATCTTTTCAATTTCCAGTTTCTTGCCACTACAAAAAGGGCTGCCACAAACATTTTTGCACATGTGGGTCCCTTTCCCTCCTTAAAAATCTCTTTGGGATATAGGCCCAGTAGAAACACTGCTGGGTCAAAGGGTATGCACTGTTTGATAACTCTTTGAGCATAGCTCCAAATTGCTCTCCAGAATGGTTGGATCCGTTCACAGTTCCACCAACAATGTATCAGTGTCCCAGTTTTCCCACATCCCCTCCAACAGCTATCATTATCATTTCCTGTCATTTTAGCCAATCTGACAGGTGTGTAGTGGTATCTCAGAGTTGTCTTAATTTGCAAGGAATACATCTTTTTACTGGAATTCTTACAGTCCAACACTTATTTACCCCCTTATCCAATCAGTCATCAAATTCTTTCACTTTTACTTCTATGTGTTTTAGATTTAATTTCTTTATCACATAATATTAGTGATGCACTGGTAAATATTAAATAATTAGCTCCTTAAGGAGGTTGAGGGCATAGACATATGTACTGATGATATGCTTTTTAAATTTCACCTGCATTGTTAATATCTGTTCTATCACTTTCTTAAGATGAGACAGTCAACAAAATAGTGAATCAATTTTTGTTTTGTATAATTCTATTTTCTAAGTACATGCTTACACTGAAATTTTAATAACCAACTCTCATAAACCAATTCAAGGTGGGAAACTTCTTTAAACTTTGATACAATATACCTTATTTTAGGCCCTTACACAACTAAGGTTATTTTGATGTCCTAATTTTTCTCCCTCTTGCAATTGTTCCCTTTTTACATTTTATCATATACTGATGCTAAAAAAAATTTGTAAATTGTAGATCTGATCATGTGTCTCTCCAAATCAATCAATTACTTTAGTTTCTTACTGGTTTTAAGATAAAATAGAAAATTCTTAATTCACTTTTTTTTAATTTTATTATTTGCATAACATATGTGTGGGTAATTCTTCAAAAATAACCCTTACATAGCTTTCCGTTACAAATTTTTCCCCCAACTCCCCACCCCTCCCCTAGATGGCAGGATATCCACTACATGTTAATTATGTTAAAATATTGGTAAATCGAATATATGTATACATATTTCCAAACTTATCATTGTTGTGCAAGAAAAATCTTGTCTACACAAACGATATATCAGATAAAGAAAACACAATGTAAGCAAACATCAATCAAGGAGTATGAGAATGTTATGTTGTGGTCCACATTTCACATCCCTCTCTCTGGGTGTATATGGCTTTCTTCAGTGAACAATTGGAGGTGGTTTGAAACATTTCATTGTTGAAGAGAGCCATGTCCATCAGAATTGATCGTCATATAGTACTGTTGTTGCCGTGCATAATGATCTCCTGGTTCTGCTCATTTCACTCAGCATCAGTTCATGTAAGTCTCTCCAGGCCTCTCTGAAATCATCTTGCTGGTCATTTCTTACAGAACAATAATATTCCATAATATTCATATACCATAATTTATTCAGCCATTCTCCAGTTGAAGGGCATCTATTCAATTTCCAGTTTCTAGCCACCACAAAAAGGGCTGCCACAAACATTCTTGCACATGTGGGGCCTTTTCCTTCCTTTATGATTTCTTTGGTATATAAGCCCAATAGAAATGCTGCTGGGTCAAAGGGTATGCACAGTTTGATAACTTTTTGAGCATAGCTCCAAATTGTTCTCCAGAATGGCTGTATCCGTTAACAGCTCCACCAACAATACATCAGTGTCCCAGCCCTCCCACATCCCCTCCAACATTCATCATTAACTTTTCCTGTCATTTTAGCCAATCTGACAGGTGTGAAGTGGTATCTCAGGGTTGTCTTGATTTGCATTTCTCTGATCAATAGTGATTTGGAGCACCTTTTCATATGACTATAAATAGTTTTAATTTCATCCTCTGAAAATTGTCTGTTCATATCCTTTGACCATTTATTGATTGGAGAATGGCTTGAGTTTTTATAAATATGAGACAATTCTCTATATATTTTAGAGATGAGACCTTTATCAGAACCCTTAAATGTAAAGATGATTTCCCAATTTATTGCTTCCCTCCTAATCTTGTTTGCATTGATTTTGTTTGTACAAAAACTTTTTAACTTAATATAGTCAAAGTTATCTATCTGGTTTTCAATTAAGAGTTCCAGTTCTTCTTTGGACATAAATTTATTCCATCTCCATAGGTCTGAGAGGTAAACTATATTACATTCCTCTAATTTACTTATAGTATCACTCTTTATATCCAGATCATGAACCCATTTAGATCTTATCTTGGTATGTGGTGTTAGATGTGGGTCCAGCCCTAATTTCTTCCACACTAGTTTCCAGTTTTCCCAGCAGTTTTTGTCAAATAGTGAATACTTATCCCAAAAGCTGGGGTCTTTGGGTTTATCGAAAACCAAATTGCTATAGTTATTGCCTAGTTTGTCTTGTGATCCTATCCTATACCACTGATCGACTACTCTATTTCTTAGCCAGTACCAAATGGTTTTGATGACCGCTGCTTTATAATATAGTTTTAGATCTGGTACAGCAAGTCCACCATCGTCAGCCTTTTTTTTTTTTCATTAATCCCCTTGAAATTCTTGACCTTTTGTTTTTCCAAATGAACTTTGCTACTATTTTTTCTAGATCTGTCAGATAATTTCTTGGGAGTTTGATTGGTATGGCAGTAAATAAGTAAATTAGTTTGGGTAGTATTGTCATTTTTATTATATTCGTTCGTCCTACCCATGAGCATTTTAAATTTTTCCAATTGACTAGGTCTGATTTGATTTGTGTGGAAAGTGTTTTGTAATTTAGTTCATACAGTTCCTGATTATGCCTTGGCAGATAAATTCCCAAATATTTTATACTATCAACAGTTATTTTGAATGGAATTTCTTTTTGTATCTCCTGCTGCTGAACTTTGTTGGTAATATATAAAAATGCTGATGATTTATGTGGATTTATTTTGTATCCTGCCACTTTGCTAAAGTTGTGAATTGTTTCTAGTAGTTTTTTAGTTGAGTCTCTAGGGTTCTCTAAGTATACCATCATGTCATCTGCAAAGAGTGATAATTTGGTTTCTTCACTACCTACTCTGATTCCTTTTATCTCTTTTTCTTCTCTTATTGCTGAACTTAATTTCACTTTTTAAAGCACTACAAAATGAACCCAATTCATCATGTTAACTTATTTGATCTACCACCTCCATTCCCACTTCCATTTTAGGAGTCTGTAAAACTAGCCTTCTTTGAATTCCTAAAATGAATTTCATTTCCATTCCCTATGTGTCTATATCCTCTCTCTGCAACCTTGAGCTTTTCTCTTCTTTCAAGATAAAGTTAAAACATAATCTTAGACATGACTCCTTCCCTGAATCTCCCAGCCATTAGTGTCCTCTGCCTAAAACTATTTTTAAATGTTTTTATGCATATTTTTATTATTTTCACTTATTTTATATATGTATTTATCCTTCCATTAGAATACAAATAACTTAAGAGCAGGGATTATTTATTTCATTGCTAATGCATTTCCAAAGTATTCATTAAGAACCAATATCTCTGGTGTGGGGGCTAAATGAGACCATCCATTTCCGGTGTCCACCTGACACTCAATTCCTACTTGTGACTCCAAGAAACTGCATCATAGGTAGCGAGTGGCCAGACCTCAATAAAACCCTTTTGGCAGATGGGCTAACTCAGATTTAGAGTGACTAATGGACTTAAAACCCATTAATTAGGGATTTGTCTACCTCAGGCATGTACAGACTATCTTTGGAGGAAATGACAGAAGAAAACAATTTCTCCCAATGACCAGGAATGTAATTCAACCAAGTGTTATAAAGAATTTAGAGCTTGGTTGGATGTTGAAGATGGCAAAGACATCCACTGCATCTCAGGCCATCTCCAATTTTCTTGAGATTTGTCTAGCCACAGGACTTAAATAATTCTAGAAGACAAAGTAAGACTGATGACTTTGTTTAACTCTTCCTCACTTAAATATAAGTATCAGGGGAATCATGTCATTGGTCAGTTTTCCAAAGGATGAACAACAATGTATCCACTGTTCATAGTAGAAAGTCTGGGACATATTAGGTACTTAATAAATACTTGATTGATTTGTTTGGAAATTAAAGGATGCATCCTTCACCTCCTTTTTATTACATGACATACAAAGTAATAGAAATCTGTTCAGAAGATTGGTTTGGATTCACCAAAGAATGAAAGTTTTTTTTTTTCTTTTTTCATTTCTTCTTTGATGCATATTGCTTTATGGATCATGCTGGGAGAGAAAGATTAGAGCAAAAAGGAAAATCCATGACAGAGATCAAAAAAAGAAAAAAGAAATAAACATAGCATGTGTTCATTTACTACATTTTCTGGATTTAGATGGCATTCTGTCAAAAGTCTATTATGATTGCTTTGAATCATTGAATCACTGAGAAGAACCCTGTCTTTCATAGTTGATCATCAGACATTCTTACTTTATTGGGTACAATGTATTCCTGGTTCTGCTTGTTTCACTCAACATCAATTTATGCTACTTTTTCCATGCCTTTGCAAAATCAGTTTATTGATCAATTTTTGTAGAACAATAATATTCCATTTCTTTTATATATCACAATATGTTTAGCCATTCCCCAATTGATGGGCATCTACTCATTTTCCAATTATTTGCTGCCACAAAAAGAGCTGCTACAAACATTTTTGCACATGTAGGTCCTTTGTCCTCCTATATGATTTTCTTGTGATACAGATCCAGTAGTGGCCATGCTAGATCAAAAGCATGCATATTTTGATAGCCCTTTGGTCATAGTTCCAGATTCCTCTTCAGAGTGATTGGATCATTTCACAACTCCACCAACAATGTATAAGTATCCCAGTTTTTCCATATCTCCTCCAATATTTATCATTATCTTTTCCTGTCATTTTAATCAAACTGGGAGGTGGAGTTGGTATCTCAGAGTTGTTTTAATTTGCCTTTCACTATTCAATAGTAATTTAGAGCATTTTTTCATATGATTATAAATGGTCTTAATTTCATCATCAGAAATTTTTCTGTTCATATCTTTTGATCATTTATCAGTTGGGGAATGACTTATATTCCTATAAATTTGACACCATTCTTTATATATTTTAGAAATGAGACCTTTATGAGAAATACTAGTTGTACACACCTTTTCCCCAGCTTTGTATTTTTCTTTTAATCTTGTTCCTGTTGCTTTTGTTTGTGCAGAATGCAATGTAATCAGAGTTGTCCATTTTACCTTTCATGATGTTCTCTAGTTCTTCTTTGATCATAAATTCCTTCCTTCCCCAAAGATCTGATAAGTAAATTACAGATAAATTACCCCTTATTCTCCATTTTTATGGTATCATTCTTTATCATCCTTTATTCATATTGACATTATTTTGGTTTGGGGCATGAGTTGTAGGTCTATGCTGAATTTCTGGCATTTTTTTCTAGTTTTCCTAGAAATTTTTGTCAAATAATGAGTTCTTATTCCAGAAACTGGAATATGTATTTATCAAACACTAGATTGCTATAGGCTTTGATTATTGTGTAGTTTGTATCTATTTATTCCACTGATCTGCTACTCTATATCTTAGGCAGTACCAAATGGTTTTGCTGACTGCTGCTTTATAATATAGTTTTAGGTTTTTTACTGCTTAACCACCCTTTGCATTTTTTTTTCATGAATTCCTTTGATATTCTTTAGCTTTTATTCTTCCAGATGAATTTTGTTATTATTTTATTAAGTTTTATAAAATAAAGTTTTGGCAGTTTGGTATAGGACCGAACAAGTAGACCAATTTAGGCAGAATAGTATTTTTTAATATACTAACTTGGCCTGGACATAAAAAAATTGATATTTTTCCAGTTGTATAGATATGACTTTATTTGTGTGAGAACTATTTTATAATTGTGTTCATATAGTTTTTGCGTTTGTTTTGTCAGGTAGACCCTCAAGTATATTATTTTGTCTATTGTAATGTCTGGAGTAGCTCACTATAGGATCTTGGTACCGGCCCAAGTCCTTGATCATAGAAGAGGAGTGAAGAGGCATAACTCACATGGCTGGTTAAACATGGAGTTCCTTTATTCCAAATTTGATCAGCCTTATATACCCTAATACCCTGACATAATTATAGCACACTGCACATGCACAAACTATATACTGCACATACTGGACCACATAAAAACCTTGCTATTGGGTGAAGATGACTCTTTGCCACTTAGCATAACTCTGCTTTAATTGCAATGCAGATTTTCATGCCCCCTGACTTGGCAGGAAGACCAAGATGCCTCCAAGGGACATGGAGAACCAAATCAGACATGTCAGCAGGTTCCCTGGCTGGGTTGGTGGAGTCTTATACTTCACCCAAAGTTCCCCCACTATCTGTGGCCCTCTACAATCTACAGTAAATTTACATAAGATTTTTCTATCTCTTGCTGATGGGATTTGTTAGTAATATATAGAAATGATGATGATTTCTGTTGGTTTATTTTATATCCTGCAACTTTGCTAAAGCTGGGAATTGTTTCAAGTAGGTTTTTGGATGACTTTGTAGGATTCTCTAAGTATATCATCATATTATCTGCAGAGTGATAGTTTTATTTTCTCATTGGCTATTCTAATTCCTTTCATTTCTTTTTCTTTTCTTATTGCTAACATCAGCATTTCTAGTACAATATTGAAGAATAGTGGTGATAATGGGCATCTTTTTTCACCCCTGATCTTATTGGGAATGTGAAAGTTTCTCTCCATTATAAATAATGCTTACTGTAGATTCTAGCTAGATACTGCTTATTATTTTAAGGGAACTTTTCTTTAACACTTTTCTCTCTTTAACCCCAATGCTTTCTAGTTTGTTTTTTTTAATAGGAATAGGTGCTGTATTTTGTTAAAAGTTTTCTCTTCATCTATTAAGTTTTTCATATAATGTTTGTAGGTTTTATAATTGATATGGTCGATTATGATAATAGTTTTCCTGACATTGAACCAGCTCTGCATTTCTGATAAAAAATCCCACTTGGTCATAGTGTATTATCCTGCTGATATATTGCTGTAATCTCTTTGCTAATATTTTATTTAAATTTTCTGCCTCAATATTCATTAGGGAGATTGGTCTGTAAATGTCTTTCTTTGTTTTGGCTCTTTCTGGTTTAGGTATCATTAATATATTTTCATCAGGTCCTGGAAATTTTTTCTTAAAGAGTTCATTAATGGCCTGTTCATTTATTTTTCTAAGTGGAACAATTGCAGTAATTTATTTCCTTTTCTGTTAATCTGGGCAATTTATATTTTTGTAAATATTCATTCATTTCAGTTAGATTGGCAGACTTCCTGCCACAGAGTTGGGTGAAATAGCTCCTAATTATTGCTTTAATTACTTGGTCATTGGTGGTAAATTCACCCTTTTCATTTCTCATGTTAGTGATTTTTTTCTTTCCTTTTTTTCTGAACAAATTAAACCAATATGTATCTATTTTATTAGTCTTTTTACAAAACCACCTCTTACTTTTGTTTATTAGTTTAATAGTTTGTTTAGTTTTTATTTTTATTAATCTCTCCTTTGAGATTCAAAATTTCTAATTTGGTATTTAATTGGTGGGTTTTAATTTGTTCTTTTTCTAGCTTTTATACTTGCATACCCAATTCATTGATCTTCTCTTTCAGTATTTTATTCATGTAGGTATTTAGAGATATAAAATTTACCCTAATGATTGTTTTGTCTGCAATCCATAGGTTTTGGAATGTTGTCTCATTATTATCATTCTCTTAAATAAAATTGTGGGTTGTTTCTGTGATTTGTTGTTTTACCCCCTCATTCTTTCGAATTAGATTATTTAATTTCCAATTGTTTTTTAGTCAATCTTTCCCTGGCCCTTTAATGTTTGTGATTTTTGTTGTATTGTGTTATGAAAATAAAGCATTTACTATTTCTGCCTTTCAGCATTCGATTGTAAGTTTTTTGGTGCCATGTATTGCTTGAGAAAAAGGTATATTCCTTTCTCTCCATATTTAATTTTCTCCAGAGGTTTATCATATATCGATTTCCTAGAATGGAATTAATCTCCCTAATTACTTTCCTGTTTAATTTGTGGCTACATTTTACTGATTCTGAGAGGGGAAGGTTGAGGTCCCCCATTAGAATATTTTTGCTGTCTATTTCTTCCTGTAACTGACTTAAAATCTTCTCTAGGAATTTGTCTGCTAGACCACTTGGTGAACACACACTTAATATCATTACTACTTCATAATTTATGGTACCCTTTATGAAAATGTTCTTTTCTTCCTTATATTTTAATAAGATCTATTTTTAATTTTGTTTTTTCTGACATCAGAATCGCTACCCCTGCCTTTTCTTACTTCACCTGAATCCTATGATCCTTTCCCCTTCTCTTAGTAGTGTTTTTTAACTCACTCCATCCATTACCTTATCTTCTCTCAACCCTGTGTCCCCTTTCTTTTACCATTTTCCCTAGTGTTACCCCTTTCTATGTTTTGCCACCCTTTTCTTTTCGTTTTTCTTCTCCTACCTCTTCTTAGGGTTAGAGAAACTTCTATATCCAACTTACTAATTAAATTATTCCCTTTTTTAGCAAAAACTGATGAGATCAAGTTTCAGACAATATTTATCCCCCTCCTCTATTTCCCTTGATTTAATAGGTCTTTTGCATTTCTTCCTGTGAACTTTTCCCCCCATTATACCTCCTCTTTACTTTTTTTTTCCAGTGCAGACCTTTTTCTACCCCTTAATGTCTTTTTTATGTCATTTCTTCACAGTCAAATCACAACCAAATTTTCAGTACATGTGATGTCCATCTCTGTCTCCCCCATTGACAGATACAATTGTCAAGTTACATATATTGTTTTCCCACTCAGGGATGTAAACAGTTTAATCTTTAAATAATACATATTTTCCCCCTGTTTATCTTTCCTGGGTTCTCTTGAATCCTGTGTGTACAGATTAAACTTTCTGTTTAGTTCTGTTTTTTTTTTTTTTCCCAAAAGAAATGATTGAAAGTCTCTTACTTCATTGAAGCTTCATTACCTATCCTGAAAGCTATTGTTTAATCTTTCTGGGAAATTAATTTTTGGTCATTACTCTAGATCCTTTACATTCCAGAATGAGGTATTCTAGGCTCCCCAGCCCTTTATTGTAGAAGCAGCCAGATCCTGAGTAATCCTAACTGTGCTCTGGTGAATTGTTTTTTTCTGGCAGCTTTCAGTAATTTTTTTTTTTGCAAAAATGTTTCTTAGGATTTTCCTTCTAGGTTCTCTTTCCAGAGGTATTTGATGAATTCTTTCAAAAATTATTTCTTCCTTGGTTTCTAGGGAATTGGGGCAATTTTCCTAAATGATGTCTTAGAGATTGCTATCCAATATCTTCAGATAGGCCAATAATTTTTCAGTTGTTTCTTCTGTATCTATTTTCCAGGTCAGCTGTTTATCCAATGAGATATTTTACATTTTCTTCCATTTTTCATTCTTTTTGATTCTTGCTATCTCAAAAAGTTATTAGCTTCCATTTGCTCTGTTCTAGTTTTTAATGTGTGATTTTCTCCAGTTAACTTTTGTATATCTCTTTCCATTTGGCTAATTCTATTATTTAAGAAGTTGTTTTCTTCACACAATTTATTTCTTTTTTCCAAGCTGTTGACTCTCTTATGTATACATCTCATTTCCTTTCTCATTATTTTCTTTACCTTTTAAAGGTTTTTATGAGCACTTCCAAGAAGCCTCTTTGGATTTGAATCGTCTCAAATCACTCTTTGATATTTCCTCTTTGGATATTCTGTCCTTGTATGAGTTGGTGATTTTGTTTGTCCTGTCACCATAGTAACTTTCCATAGTCAAGATTTTTTTCTGGTTCTTGCTCATTTTCTTTACTTTTCTTTTGTTTTTTTTTTCCTTTTTTTTTAACTTTTAATGTTGAACTCTGCTTCTGGGGCATAGGAGGCACTGTTCCAAACTTCCTTGACATCTCTGAGCCTTGACTTTGAGCACAAGGGACCCTTGTGTTTGCAGGGAGTAGTTCTGCCTGCTCTTTTTAGGAAACTCTGGTTTCCCATAGACTTGCCTTTCTTAAAGTTTTTCCAATTCATCTTCAGCTGGAGAGTGGTTTCCATCACACTGTATTCAGACTTAATTTCATGTGGTTTTCAAAGAAAATAGAGAGATCTCAAACAGCTTCCTGACTTTACTCTCCCATCTTGGCTCCATCCCAAGAAATTATTATTTTTTTCTTGTAAACTACATTTTGCAATATTATGGAAGCAGTTTGGCAATAGTGTATGGAAACTATATTGTAATTAGAAATACATGAGCTGAATTAGTCAATTTCCTACAACTTTAACATGTGGACAAGCATCTGACTGATTTCTTTGTAGATAGTTTGTACCTGGAGCATCTTATAAAAATAAAATTCCAGTATTGTGGCAGAAAATAGAAATGAGACTTTTTAGTAATTAAAACTTTCTCAGAGTGAAATTGATTCCTTCATATGTTTGATCTCCTTGAAATTCTTCAATCAGAGTCATAGAGAACAATTTTGGGGAGTGGCAAAGAAAAAATAAATGTAGAAAGAAGTGCCTTAGGTTCCTGTCCATATTGATCTTTCATTCCCTGACTTAATATGGGTATCAAATTGTCTTCTTGAAGCAAAAACCTAAGATATGGGAAAAAGATATTTTCCAGTGCAAAACAATAGACACAGATTCTTTTTGGCATCCCTATTTATACTGAAAGTTAAAGCACAACAGTGATTTGAAATTCTGTAATAATACAAAAAAAGTTCCTCCATGGAAGAATTTCACAAATGAGCTGTTCCTAAAGCCTTTATTAGTTCCCCTCATGTTACCCCTTAACTGCCAGTTACAGTGGTAAAAAATCATAAAGGGAAGAGAGCATATATGTATGCATGTATATATGTGTATGTATAGAATGTATGCTTCTATATATGTGCACAAATGTAGAATGTACAAAATATATATTCATAAAACATTTATTGGATGCTTACTATATTAAACACTTAATGCTTATTGATTCAGGTAATTCAAGGATGAATGCTTGACTTCAGAGAGTTCATGATGATAACAGAGTAGATAAAACATGGACATAGAAATGCAATTCAAACTTTCTGCTTTATATATTACACAAAATCTAGGACTCTGGCTTTTTGATATATTAAACATTTTTTCAGTATTGATTTATTAGTATTATAGATACAATGTCAAGTAATTAATAGAACTGAGCAATGAATAAGGAGGGATATAATGTAAAGTAAGTAAATAAGTAAAATGTAAAACAATAATATAAAATAGATTTATTGTACTATAAAAGTTTAAATTTGGGGGTATAATATTTATATCTATCTTGTGGATAGTAGATTGGGAGCTTCATAGAAGAGACAGTAATTGAACTGAATTTTACAAAAAGTATTTTAATATTTAAGATTATGGAAGAAGGGGTAAAGTAGAGGATGTAAAAGAAGTGAGTTTTTCTAAGTTTAGGTGTTAGCAAGAGCAAAAGGAGCAGAAGTAAAGTGTTATATGACATGGACAGCAAACTTTACCTGTAATACTGATATTATAAAAGATACAAGTATGAAATAAAAAATGGAAAGGTAGATGGGAGTGAAATTTCAATGGTTCTTGAATATTAGTTAGAATTGAAGAACCATTTAAAGTTTCAGCCATATTAGTAATATGAATTGGGTTTGTACATTAGGGGAGTGGAATAATCTTTTGAAGTTTTCAAGAAAAAAATAGAGAATTGCTAGCCATTTGTAGCAGTTGTGACTATCCATCCTGAGATACTGACACTGGGAAATGAAATAGAAGGATATTTATAAAATATGTTTTAAAAATAAAATTAATAGGATTGGTTAGCTGATTAGATGTTATGGGGAAGAAGGAAAAATAATAGATTTTTTTAATGACTTCTATTCCAGTCTTTATTAATAATATTCAATTAAATCATTCCTTTCATAATTATGCAGCCTAACTTTAACTCATTCTACTAGCATTTCTCTTTTTCATACTGTTCTGTGTCGCTATCTTTTTCTTCATTCTGATATTCATAATGCATTTAATAATAAATTTCACTTGTTTGACATCTGTTAATAGTTATATTCAAATGTAACATCACCTGAATCAGCAATTATAAAGATTTTGTTTCTTCTTAATACTTTAGGCAACATCAGGATTTACTGTTCACATTTTTAAAGCATAGAGGTATTATTGTTTCAGATAAAATTTTATTCTGTAAATGTTCATTTACAATTAAAAATCATTAGAGCTACTAAACACTAACACTTTGTTGCAATTACATAATACGCAAATTAGAAAAGAGAATTGGTGAAATATTTATTTGAAAAATTAGAGATCATTCCTTTTTGGAATATTAGTGAAATTTAAACTGCTCATTAAAATACTGAGCAAAATGTTGAATGGAAAATTTCTTCTTAAGTTTCAAATACTAAGCTTGGCACTCATCAAGTCCGAATCAGTTTGACTTAGATATGCAAATGACTATCACAATGAAGCAGTGAGATAGTATCTTACCTTAGGCAACGTTTGAGAACATTTGAAAACTTTATATGTGGAAACTTGCTCCATGTGTGTTACTCCAAAATGAAAAGTTTAATTTTACTCATATGAAGGTTTGCATGTGTAAAAACATTGAAGATTTATTATTTTTTAGGTTTAGGAAATTCTTCCAATAATGAACATTGTCAACTGTATGAACTGTATTAAATATATGTCTTAAGAATTTTGGAAGGTTTAGGGATCTTAAAACAATTTACCTGTGGACACAGTTTCAGTGGCAGGAAATATTTAAACCCAAAAGTATTTGACTCCAAGAATCAAACAACATAGTTTCTCTTTGACTTAAGAGAGAAAAAAAAATAGCCATCCACCAGGGAGAGTATAATTTTGTGACTTTAATAACAAGCGTACACATGCCCACACACACACATGCACACACACATTAAAGAGGGTAACTAAATGGCACAGTAGATAGAGTCCATACCCAAGACCTAGGAGGACCTGAGTTCAAATATAACCTTAGACATTGGAACAAATCACTTAACCCCATTTACTTTGATGCTTCATTCATAAAGTAAATTGAAGAAGGAAAAACAAACAAACAAACCAAACAAACAAACAAACAAACAAAAAAAAAACTACTCCAGTATCTTTGTTAAAAATCCCTCAAATGGGGTTACAGAGAATTGGACTTGAGGTGGCAGAGCCAAGATGGCGAACTTCAGACAGCGTCCTCTGTGAGATCCTGAGACCTTCCCTCATACCCAGACAAATTGAGCTGCCGAACTGGTTCTGGAGTAAGGGCTCCACCAAACACTTGAACTACAACGCACTTCTATCAAATATCTACTTTGAAAGAACTCCTGAAGTCAGTTTTAGAAGGGCAGGGGATCAAGCAGCTCCCAACACTCAGACACCAGTGCGCAGCCGGGGTGCAAGTCCAGGGGCTGGGAAGGACCAGAAGATTTTAGGCTGCCAGGAAGTCCCTGGGAGATGCTTCGACCACTTTGCTCTGCTTGCGGGCAGGTGCTTTGGCAGGTCTACCATTGATAAAGGGTGGTTTGAGAGCAGCTGAAAGTGTGGTCCTAGTGTGGATCTAGTGAGATCAGCCCCAGACTGGAAGTCAACTTGTAAACTACCCCAGGGCAAAACTACCTGCTGCTGCTGCTGCTGCTGCTGCAGAATTCCCTGCTGGTGACTGATACCTCAGCTAAACATCATGAGCAAGAAGAAGAGAGCTCTCACCATAGACAGCTTTTATGGAGAGAAACTAGAGAAGTCCCTAGATCCTCAGATTCTGAAAACAATCCCAGATAAAGCCACAAAGGTGGACTTAAGCTGGTCTCCCTTTCAGAAGGCTTACCTGGAACATTGCATAAAGAATCTCAAAAGAGAAGTAGAAGAAGATTGGGGAAATAAATTGAGAGTAGTGCAAGAAGGAAATATCTCCCTGCAACAGAGATGTGAAAAACTGGAAAATAAGTCTGGTGAATTGGAAAAAGTCACCAACTCACTGGAAAATAAAAATAGTGAATTGGTAAAAGACAACAATTCACTGAAAAACAAAATTAGTGAATTGGAAAAAGACAACAATTCATTGGAAAACAAAATTGGTGAATTGGAAAAAGTCACCAACTCACTAGAAAATAAAAATAGTGAATTTGAAAAAGACAAAAATTCACTGAAAAACAAAATTAGTGAATTGGAAAAAGACAACAATTTACTGAAAAATAAAATTGGCAAAATGGAAAAAGAATGCAATGAACCAAAAAATTCAATTGGCCAGTTACAAAAGAGGCTAAAAAAGATCACTGAAGGAAATAATAACTTAAAAATTAAAATTGAACAAATTGAAATGAATGACTCAATAAGACTTCAAGAATCAGTCAAACAAAAGCAAAAAAATGAAAAAATAGAAGAAAATATGAAATATCTCCTAGGAAAAACAACTGACTTGGAAAACAGATCCAGGAGAGACAATCTAAGGATTATTGGACTCCCTGAAAGTCACAATGAAAAAAAGAACCTGGATGCTATCTTCCAGGAAATCATGAAAGAGAATTGCCCTGATGTTTTAGAATCAGAAGGCAAAATTGGCATTGAAAGAATTCACCGATCACCTCCTGAAAGAGACCCCAAAATTAAAACCCCAAGGAATATCGTGGCCAAATTTCAGGACTATCACACCAAGGAAAAGATATTACAAGCTGCTAGGAAAAAACAGTTCAAATACTGAGGAACTGTCATTAAAATTACACAAGATCTGTCAGCTTCCACATTGAAGGATCAAAGGGCCTGGAATCAGATATTCCGAAAGGCAAAAGAACTTGGATTACAGCCAAAAATAAGCTATCCAGCTAGAATGAGCATCATCTTCCTGGGAAGAAGATGGTCATTCTATGATACAGGAGAATTTCACCTATTTCTAATGAAGAGACCAGATCTGAACAAAAAATTTGACCTCCAAACACAGAACTCCAGAGAAGCTTAAAAAGGTAAAAAGGAAAGAACTCTCCGGAACTATATCTTTACTAAGGGTATACTTAAAGAATGTGGGTATAATTTTCTTTTACTTTGATAATAATCGAAAACAAATTAGAGGTGGAAGGTATATCATACTATAAAAAGGGGGGAGGGGAAAGGAGGTAAAATAAAGTAAAAAAAGGAGGTAAAATAAGGCAAAGTCTCCCGAAAAGACATAGAAAATCTAATATAATTGAGGGAAAGAAAGGACAGCAATGTGTATTGTGTAAATCTTACACTCGTTAGATTGGGATCTAAAAGAGTGTGTCAGACACATTTGATTTCAGGGAAAATCTTGGACTTCTGTATAGGGAAGTAGGAGGGAAAGGAGGAAAAGAAAGGGATAAATTAATAGAAGGATTAGGGGAAAGGTGTAAAAAAGAGGGAGGGTTCTAAAGGGGGGAGGACTGTTAGAGGGAGGTGGTCATCAAAAACAAAATACTGGGGAGGGGGGAAGGGAGTAAGGGGAAAGGGAAGAGAAAAATATATCTTTGGGTAAAATAAGATGGCAGGAAATATAGATACAGTCATTTAAACTGTGAATGTGAATGGGATGAACTCTCCCATAAAACGTAAATGGATAGCGGACTGGATTAAAAGCCAGAATCCTACAATATGTTGTTTACAAGAAACACATCTAATACATAGAGATACATACAGAGTGAAGGTAAAGGGCTGGAGCAGAATCTTTTATGCTTCAAGTGAACAAAAAAAAGCAGGGGTAGCAATCCTTATCTCAGATCAAGTAAAAGCAAAAAATAGATCTAAATAAAAGAGATAAGGAAGGAAACTATATTTTACTAAAGGTTACCATAGAGAATGAAGCGGTATCAGTACTAAACATATATGCACCAAGTGGTATAGCATCCAAATTCCTAGAGGAGAAACTAACAGAGATGGAAGGAGAAATAGAAGGTACTACTATACTAGTGGGATATCTCGACCTTGCTCTCTTAGAATTAGATAAATTAAACCACAAAATAAATAAAAAAGAAGTTAGGGAGATAAACAAAATGTTAGAAAAGTTAGGTATGACAAATCTCTGGAAGAAATTGAATGGTGATAGAAGGGAGTATACTTTTTTCTCATGGGTTCATGGAACTTATATGAAAATTGATCATGTGTTAGGGCATAAAAACCTCAAAATCAAATGCAGAAAAGCAGAAATAGTAAATGTATACTTTTCAGATCATGATCCAATAAAACACTCATGTAATATAAGGCCAGGAGAAAACAGACCAAAAGTTAATTGGAAATTAAATAATCTAATCCTGAAGAATGAATGGGTGAAAGAGCAAATTATAGACACAATCGAAAATTTCATCCAGGAGAACGACAATAATGAGACAATATACCAAAATTTGTGGGATGCGGCCAAAGCGGTTATAAGGGGTAACTTTATATCTCTAGATGTTTATTTGCATAAAATAGAGAAAGAGAAGATCAATGAAATAGGGTTACAATTAAAAAAACTAGAAAAAGAGCAAAGTAAAAACCCTCAATTAAATAGAAAATTTGAAATTCTAAAAATAAAAGGTGAGATTAATAAAATTGAAAATAAGTAAACTATTGAATTAATAAATA
>JAJPUD010014438.1:0-38007 GCA_023553655.1 Myrmecobius fasciatus | reverse complement strand
ATATATATATATATATATATATATATATATATATATATATATTGCACCTGTCTAAATGAATGCATCTAGTTCATCTGTTCTTTAGAAAATACTGCCTTTGGCAGGAAGTCCAATACATATGTCCAATTCTTACACAGGCTTTGTGATATTTATGATACAGACTATGGAATATGACTATGAATGTGTATTAGCTTCTATGCTGTCAATGAACAGATATGGACATATAATCTATATTTCTTTCAATCTCTATACATATATGCACATATACATGCATAGAGACAGAAACAGAGCACTAGTGGACCTATGATTTCACTGGACCAGAGAACTCCCAGCAAGGACACTTCTTCCCCCCCCTGCCAGTTACCCAGCATTCTTCCTTTTCTATTCTTTGAGAGTTTTCTGATGGACTGAGAGATCAAAGAATTTTCCCTGGGTTCCATAGCAAACATGAGCCAAAGGCAAAAAACTAAATCCAAGTTTCCTGTCTCCAAGGTCAACAATCATAGAATTAAGGATTTAAATCTGAAAGGAACCTTAAAGGGTATAGAACTAACTCATTTTACAGATGAGGAAACTGATCCTCAGAAAATTTAAGTGGTTTCCTCAAAGTCACCCAGAGGGTCCAATGGCAAATTCAGTGCCCCATCCACAGCATCATGCTGACTCTTAAGCAGATAAAGTAAATTTAATTCTTACTTTTGCCAGCATCCCTTTAATAGAAGAGAAACATCCTTCAGTGTAAGGATGAGAAACCTCTTTCCACTTTGGAGAGAGCAGTGCCTTCTCTATGGATTGTAAAGTCACCTTTTCTTGGGAGTTGAAAGCATTTCTTGATGGTTAATAAGAAAAGCTAGTGGAGCTACCTCTTGGGATTAAAAAAACCCAAACAACTAAGATGAATGCTTCCTTAAAGATGGTTCTGCCCGAGGATGATGGATGAAATGATCTTTTCTACTAGAGAGAGAGAGAGAGCGCGAGTTTTCCCATTCTCTTTACAATCCTTTCAATCTGTGATTCTAAGAACACTTTTCTTACATACATGAAATCACATTATAGTCCAGCTTTCAGAATTCTGACTTATGGCTTTGTATATGTCACATCTCTACCACTGATAAGTTCAGTGAGAAGAATCCCTTGTGCTTGAGGCTTCATCCTCATATGGATAAAATAACATGTTAAATACTATTATGTTTACGTTTTTTAACCGGTTGCCTTTGGCCCCAAGTTAAAACATGGAATTCTGAGCTCAATTACTTTGAGCAATGGAGGAAGAGTCTGTAATTTCTTCATTAAGAGGAAATGCAGGTGGGGGAAAGCTTTCAACCACAGCCGATCACAATCTATCCATGAGATGTGGGCAAGAACCAGATAAAAATGCTATTAAGAAACGGCTAACAAAATAAAGCCACAATAGAACATAGATAATGTTTTAACATTTTTTTGAGTTCCAAATTTTCCCCTTTTCTTCTGTCCTTCCCCTCAACATGGAGAAAGCAAACTCTATAATCTCAGTTATACACTATCATCGTGCAAAACACAAACTCTGATTTTCTAAGTCAATCTGTGCTCATAGGGATCCTTAGGTACGGTTTAATGGGCCCATTTCTATTTGAATTTGAAACCCTTGTCTGAATGCTGTCATTGTTTAGTCATTTAAGTTGTCTGACTCTTCATGACCCCATTGGGAGTGTTTTTGTCATTTCCTTCTTTAATTCATTCTACAGATGGGGAAACTGAGGTAAAGAGGGTAAAGTGAGTTGCCCAGGGTCACTCAGCTACACAGACATTAAGCATGGCCTTCTAGAGAAAAGCAGCCTTAGAATGGGAGCCGCAAGACCTGTGATTATGTTCTAGTGAAAGCCACATTGTTCTTTGGGCCTTAGTTTTTTTTTTTGTGTATAATGAGACAATCAAACTAACTGGCATCTATGCTCCTATAACCTGCCCAGTGTCCCATAATTTTCAGAGCCAGAATGGGAACCCAGGATTTCCTGACATCCTGGGACATTTCCTGACATTAAGTTCATGCCTTAATCCAATAGAATACTGCAAAGTCTCTTCATTTGGAGGATAATTGCTTTGTGACCCTGGCAAAGAACCTAATCTCTCCATGGCTGGATAGCTCTTTAAATCACAGGACATTTGTCCCAAAATCATTTTGCTTTTGCCATTAATGATTGGTCTCTGTTGTGTCTGCTTTGACTTCTTCATCTGAAAACTGTTCACATCTTTAGACCATTTATCAGTTGGGGAATGACTTGTATTCTTTTAAATTTGACTCAGTTCTTTTGTATATCTGAGAAATGAGACCTTTATACGAGACACTTGCTGCACATTTTTCTCCTTCAGCTTTCTGCTAATCTTGATTGCATTGGGTTTTTTTTTTGTGAAAAATCTTTTTGATTTAATATAATAAAAATTATTCATTTTACATCTCATAATGCTCTGTATTGGAACTATGCCCAAAGGACTATAAAACTATATATACTCTTTGATCCAACAGCACTACTACTAGGTCTGTATCTCAAAGAAATTTTAAAAAGGGAAAAGAACCTATCTGTACAAAACTATCTATGGTAGCGCGCTCTCTCTCTTTCTCTGTATGTGTGTGTGTGTGTGTGTGTGTGTGTGTGTGTACACAAAGAGCTAGACATTGAGAGGATGCCCTCAATTGCAGAATGGCTCAAAAACTGTCATATATGATTGTGTTGGAATATTATTGTGCCACAAGAAATGATGAGCAAATTAATTTCAGAAAAAGCTGTAAAGACTTACAAAAACTGATAGAGAGCAGAATCAGGAAAATATTGTACACAGCAAGAACAACATCACACAACGAACAATTATCAATGGCTTAGCTATTCTCAACAATACAATGATTCAAGACAATTCCAAAGGACTCATGATGAAAAATACTACCTACCCCAGAGAAAGAAGTGATGGAGTCTGAATGCAAAGTATATGATTTTTCACTTTACTTTTTTAGGGTAGTTTTTTTTGTCTGTTTCTTTTCTTTTTTTTAAATTTTTTTTATTTGCAAAACATATGTATGAGTAATTCCTAAACATTAACCCTTACAAAGCTTTCTGTTACAAATTTTTCCCCCCTACTCCCCACCCCTCCCCTAGGTGGCAGGATATCCACTACATGATAATTTTGTTAGAATACTTAAGAAATCGAATATATGTATAGTTATTGCATCATTTTTGGTGCAGGAGAAATCGTATCTACAAGAAAGAATAATCGGATAAAGGAAATACAATGCAAGCAAACCTCAATAGAGAACATGAAAATGTTATGTTGTGGTCCACATTTCACATCCCTCTCTCTGGGTGTATATGGCTCTCTTCCCCGAACAATTGGAACTGGTTTGAAGCATTTCATTGTTGAAGAGAGTCATGTCCCTTAGAACTGATCCTCATACAGTATTGTTGCCGTGAATAATGATCTCCTGGTTCTGCTCATTTCACTCAGCATCAGTTCATACAAGTCTCTCCAGGCCTCTCTGAAATCGTCCTGCTGGTTGTTTCTTACAGAACAATAATATTCCATAACATTCATATACCATAATTTATTCAGCCACTCTCCAATTGAAGGGCATCTATTCAATTTCCAGTTTCTAGCCACTACAAAAAGGGCCGCCACAAACATTCTTGCACATGTGGGGTCCTTTCCTTCTTTTATGATTTCTTTGGGATATAAGCCCAATAGAAACACTGCTGGGTCAAAGGGTATGCATAGTTTGATAACTTTTTGAGCATAGCTCCAAATTGCTCTCCAGAATGGTTGGATCCGTTCACAGCTCCACCAACAATGCATCAGTGTCTCAGTCTTCCCACATCCCCTCCAACATTCATCTTTATCTTTTCCTGTCATTTTAGCCAATCTGACAGGTGTGTAGTGGTACCTCAGGGTTGTCTTAATTTGCATTTCTCTGATCAATAGTGATTTGGAGCACCTTTTTATATGATTATAAATAGTTTTAATTTCATCCTCTGAAAATTGTCTGTTCATATCCTTTGACCATTTATCAATTGGAGAATGGCTTGAATTCTTATAAATATGAGACAATTCTCTATATATCTTAGAGATGAGACCTTTATCAGAACCCTTAAATGTAAAGATGATTTCCCAATTTGATGCTTCCCTCCTAATCTTGTCTGCATTAGTTTTGTTTGTACAGAAACTTTTTAACTTAATATAATCAAAATTATCTATCTGGTGTTCAATTAAGAGTTCCAGATCTTCTTTGGACATAAATTTATTCCATCTCCACAGGTCTGAGAGGTAAACTATCCTATGTTCCTCTAATTTGGTTATAATAATAATATAACAATACACTCTTCATATCTAGATTATGAACCCATTTAGATCTTATATTGGTGTGCGGTGTTAGGTGTGGGTCCAGCCTTAATTTCTTCCACACTAGTTTCCAATTTTCCCAGCAGTTTTTTGTGTTTTCTTTCTTAACATGACTCATATGGAGATACATATTACATGTTTGCACATGTTCAACCTGTATTAAATTGCTTGCCATCACAGGGAATAGGAAGGGAAAAGGAGAAATGGAGAAAATTTGAAACTCAAACACTTAAAATAAAGAATGGTAAAAGTTGCATTTATATGCAATTGGGGAAAAACAAAATATCATTCAAAGAAAAACTTTAAGCAAAAATCTATTTTTACTAAGAAATTCAATGTAAAATTTTTCTTTCTTGGGGAAAATAATTAACAGAATCAGAAGGTAGTCTGGTGGAGTGTTAGGAATGTTGGTCTTGGCATCCAGGGATCCTGAGCTTGAGACTTTATCTTGACATTTATTGGATGAGCCCTTCAACTTATGATGCTTCCCTTAATTTTTCTGAGCCTTGATTTCCTCATTTATAAAATGTGAATAGTAATACCTTCGGTATTTATTTCAAAGACTAATAGGAAAGAGCAATGAGCTTATGTATATCAAATACTAAAAAAACCCCAGCAACTTTAAAGTTCTCTATAAATGTCCATTATGATTAAAATATAATGAAAAACACTGAGAAAAAACAATTGAACATTAAACACAAACTCATCCAGATATTGCAGAGAAATAAATCTCATTCACAAATTAATTTTGAATCATTAATCATGATATTCAATAATGAGCACATATTGCTTTTTCTTTTACTCATGTCAGTGACTTATTGAATCTCTACTGAAGCATGAATTCTAGATCTGTAATGATGAATAAATGGAGAAGGAAATGGCAAACCATTCTAGTATCTTTGCGGGAAAAAAAATCAAATGGGATCATGAAGAGTTGGACTATGACTGAACAATTGATGAATCAAAGAGCTATATCTTTTGCATATCCATTATATGTACACATTCTCATACACATGTATATTTATGTATGTAATGTGTGTATGTATATGTTTCCTTGTTAGAATATAAGCTCCTTGAGGGCAAAGACTGTTTCAATTTTGCCTCATTTCTTCAACACCTAGAACAAGTCCACCTAGCACATAAAGATGTTTAATTGAGTCTTGTTGATTAACTGATTCCAGTGCAAGTTAATGTACTTTTTTCAACTTCTCTTTAGCCAAAATTTTGTTATATCATAAATTTCAAGCTAGAATGGTTAGTAGGGATCATCTCCTTTAATCTCCTTATTTTATAGAGGAAGAAACTATGATCCAGAGAAGTTAAATGATTAATTTAAGGTCACAGAGCTTTTAAGCTCTGACTCCAAATTTGACATTCTTTCCATTATAGCGTGCTTGCTCTCTTTCATTTCTCTCTTGCCTTTGCCCTGGGTGAGGATATCTCACAAAATTTCTTCTTTTAATTGTCTCACTATTTATTTCAAGTGCCAACATTTATTTCACTAGCCAAGATCTTTCAAAGAAAAATGTGTTGCATTAATTTCCTGATGGCAGCTCAAGTAGAACAGAGTTCCATTATAATGATGCTCATCACAATAAAGTTTCTGATATATTCATAAATTAAAATGTCTCCTGAGGCACAGTAACTACATATAAGATGTTTGATAGAATCCAATCAATCTAAAATCTCATGTCTGTTCATACAATCCCTTGATATGAGCCTTTCTCCTTTAGTTGCCTTTGGGCTTCAGAGATGACTGGGTGACTTGGTTTCCTTTATTGTATGGTCTTCCTCTTAACTATTATCTGGAAGTGTTATCAGTTAGTTGGTCAGACAGTAAACAAGCACATATTAAGCACCTACTATGTGCACTGTTATAAGCACTGGGGATACAGAAGAAGGCAAGGAACTCATTCTAATGGGGGTGATAACTTTGGGATAATTATAAATATATAAGATATATATAGCATATATTTATGTATCTATCTTATATATAAAACAAACATGAAAGACCAGTGGAAAATAACTGCCCATATAGTCCTGGATGATCCAGAGGAGGATGGGGGCCTTAAAAGTGTCAGGGACCTGGAGATGATCCTTGACTAGACCAGCAAAGAACAAAATTCGTCCCACTCTAGAAGTCCAGAGGATTTTGTAGAGTGAATTAGCAATTTATTGCCATGGAAGACAAGCCTTAACAAGCTCAAAGTGACTACTGTCCAGTAGCTTTGCCCCAGTTGCACTAGGTCCGCTCCTAAAGGGATGGTCTTATAAAATTTTGCTCACCCTACAGTTACCTTTGGCAACAACAATGAAGCCATAACATTTCACAATTCACTAAATATCTGGTGTTTCTTTAAAATAAATTTTATTAAGAAAGGCATGATAGCAATAAGGATTTCAAGTGACATCATGTGTAGGAGTGATTAAATTTGTCCTACTTTGCCCCAGAGGACAGAAAGAATGGGTAGAAATGGCAAATGCAAGAAATTGACTTTGGGTCAATTTAAAGAAAAGAAAATTCCCAACAATAAGAGCTCTCTTCAGTATCCGGCTCCATTTATTGCAACTCTCCAGAAATATCTTTAAGACAAAAAATCTGTATCCAAGTTCCTCTACAGATAAGTTACAGAAAACTATCGTCTTATTTTATCTAATACTGATAACATATATTCACTTCTAGTCACCACAGTGCTTTCTCTTCTCTGGTTACTCTCAGATTGTCAGCATTCTTTTTTTACACAATGGGTGAACTCCCCTGAATGCAAAAACAGCTTAGAAGGCAGAGAACAGTGAGGTTACAACTTCATTCCTGGATTTACAGAGGGCCAAGAGACAGGTCATGTGTCTAGGATCTTTACCGATTGAAAGTGTACTTTAAGGATCCAATGAGCAAGCTTGATTTAAAAATCAGGGTAGAATCCAAGATTCTGGTGGTCAAACATGTGAAATCACAGAAGAGGTAGACTTTCTATTTTATCTTTCCCTATCAAGTATCTGGGGTAAAATAATTTTGACCGTAATATTTGAGGCAGATCTTTCCCTAACCCTGTCTTCCACTAATCTTTTGGATATCTTTCAGCTTTGGACAGCTCCTATCCCTGCTGAGTTTTTGTACAGGAAACAGCTGTGTTCACTAGGCAAGAGAAAATGCCCAGTGTTGGGTTGGATACAAAACCCATTTTTCATGCTTCATTGGCCACACTGGTCTAGTCGCACTGATGAATTCTTGTTTAGATACAGAATTTGGTTAGAAGATATTCCTCTAAATATAAAAACTGTATAAGTAAAGCATTTCTATCTCCATAAATGGGTGCCATAATGATATGCTCTTTCATAATCTGTTCACCTTTAATAACCCATTTGCCTTTTTTTTATAAGAATAATCAGCAACATTTAAAAATGATACAAATCCAATGAAAGACAAAGTGTTTAATTTTTTGAATGCTATTTAATTAGAGATTGTTCTTTATATTTATAAGTGGTTCAATGGACCTAATGAAAGTTTTAATTTAGTTTAAATCCTTAAAAGAATTTATTCAACTAAAGTTGCATAGGAAATTGCCTGGATAGGCAGAGAACACATGTTTAACTTTTCTAACAATAAATTTGATAGATACAAAATGCTTCTGGCTAGGATTTTTTTGACACACAATACAATTCTAAATATCAAATATTTCCTAATGGCCTCAGAAGTGTGTCACTAATTTTATTTAAAAAAAAAACTGCTCATAAAATTATGAAGCTCATTTTGTAACTAGAAGGAATTGTTAAATCATTATTTGGGTGTTGTAAATGTGAACTCAGATACATAAATCCTTTGAAAATGTCATCATGCAGTGGAAAACTAAGAAATCATGACTATAAATTCAAAAAGGTGATTAGTTTAAAGCTTAGAGTCCTTATGGCATCATGACTTTAAACAATAAAAGAGATAAACAAGTGATCAGCATGGCAGAGCAGGGAACAGAGCCCTTGGGAAGATAGGAGTTCAAAACATCTTGCAGATACTTTTTGTATGGCTTTGGACAAGTCATACCTTATGTGCTCCATCACTACTTCTGTGGCCATATTAATATGTTATTCTGACATTATAGTGTAAACTATAATGAATTGTTACTCTGAAAATGAATAATTATATATATATGCACACACACAAATCTCTATCTATACACATGATTATTGACATATATCTATCTATATATGACTAAAGACATGAAGACAGCATAAAGTTAATTCCCAAGCGCCCACTGAAATTAAAATGGAAACCCAGAAAATTGCTTTTTTTTTAGCCAATTTTTTTTAACTAAACCAGAAAGAACAAGGCAGTATTCTTTTTGATAAGGCTATAGGGCATATCTGAAGGATCATTGGACTGGGAGCTGGAGGCCTGGAGTGACTAGAATCACTGAACCTCAGAAGTTAAAGGGGCTTTAGAAGAGGTCTGGCTCCTACTATTCCTGAATAATTATCGACTCTCCAGCAGACCTGAAGAGTGGTTATAGAGATGGAATATTTTCTGTAGAATAACCAGTGAGAAAAGGAATCTATTGCTTATTACTGGCACCCTTTCCACTTCCAATAGTTATAATGGAATATTTTCTGTCTTCAGGCATTCTATTTTTACTTACTGGCCCTTGACTTCCTCATCTTAAAAGTGAGGTCATGTCTAAGGTTCCCTCTTGTTCATAAGAGTATGATTTTTCTCCTCAAGAATTTTCTTTAAATAATAGATATAACAATAACAACTAATATCTTATTCATTGGGTCTGTGATCTCATGATTGTGACGATTTACTTCATCAGTTCTGAGAATGGCTTTTCCACATGAGGAAATGTGGTATATTGGATAAAATATTAGAATTAGGAAAACTTGTGATCCTGGGAAAGCCATTTCCCTGTTCTGGATTCAGTTTATTTACTTGTAAAAGGGGGGTTTGGCCATATCACTTCTAAGGTTTCTAAGTCTATGATCATTAGAGTAAAAGTTGTGATTTGGAAATGCACCATGTGCTTTGAAATACATTAAGGTAGGGAGGTCCATGGAATGCTTTAAATATATCATTTTTTTAATCCTCATAACCAAATGGGGAGAGTACTAACTGGAATTATTAAATTCATTTTTGTAAATGAAGAAACCGATAGGTAACTAGATTTATTTATAATCTCATAGTTAATAATCTGAAGGGAGAATTGAACACAGGTCTTCTTTACTCAGCATTTTACATCAGATTTCAGTGGTCCACTGGAAGAACAACTGGTTCTTTTCTTTTCTTTTTTTTATTTTAATTTTAATTTTTTTGCTTTTTGCTGAGGCAATTGGGGTTAAGTGACTTGCCCAGAGTCACACAGCTAGGAAGTGTTAAGTGTCTGAGACCAGGTCAACTGGTTCTTTTAATATTATTGTTGCAATGGTATAGTGTCTTAGACTCAGGATGATGTGGCTTTAAGTCTCTGACACATAGGCAAAATGACGATGGGAAAGTCATTGAACCTCTCAGTGTCCTATACAGCTCTCTAACAGTGTGAGCTACAGAGAAAGTACCAACCTACCTTGGTAGGGAGAGTGTCTTTACTTAGTTCCATCAAAGAACTAATCAATAGATTCAGACAAATATAATGCAACCCTCAGGCTCGATGAGTAAGGAACAATAATTGCTTCTTATTCTTGCTCCATGACCAACTTTTCTCCTTTTCCATCTACACATGTCCCTGATAAAGCCTCTTTATGATGTTTTTTATATGAAAGCCATCACTGACAGCAAGGATCACTCTACTCCCAAGTACTCTGCATCTTTCTATTGCTCTGTGGGTCACCAGTAAGTTTGATTGGTCCAGAGCTATGGTATTCCATGTTTAAAGTCAAAGATTATCACTGGGAGAATAAAGTGATTAAAGAGATGAGCATATGTTACAATCAGCAACACAGGGTCAGTGAAAGAAGAGCATAGTTTTTGAAATGTGATCTGATAGGATCACCTCACACTATTTTCTACCATTTTATTGCTTCTCTGTTGTATATGTCTAAGACATGCATAATTGTTAATTGTAAGTTGCATAATTGTAAGGTATTTTAACATTTTTAAATGCTTCCAAAAAGGCAGGGGATTTTAGTTTTGTTTGATTTTTTCTAATATTCAATAATACTTTGTTGGTTGACTCCTTATTCATTACTGCTTAATGATCATAAAAATAATAATATTTACATATAATTGTAAGGATTGTAAAGAGAAAGAACTTATTGTGTCTGAATACAGATTGAAGCATTCGCTCTCTATATACATCTCTCATTTTTTTAAACTTAATTTTCTTGAAGGTTTTTATTTTTATTAGGGTGGGAAATCTGTTTTTTTTTTTCAAAACTTGACTTTTATGGAAATGTTTTGCATAATGTCACAAGTGGTTTCTTAATTGTGGGTGGGGATAAGGGAGAGAACCTAGAACTCAAATTTTAGAAGCAAATGTAATTTTTTTTGTTTTGAATGTAACTGAGGAAAAATATTAAATAAAAAAAACAAAAACAAATTACCTACAAAGTCACAAAGAGAAATGCAGACTGAGCACAAGGCCAGTAAAAATCCTAGAAAAATTTCATTAAGAGTTAAAAATGATATTATAATGAAATGAGACCACTAGAGGAAAGAATTGAGGTAGAGGGAGAAAGGGAGATATAAAAGGAAAAAGACTTGGAAGGAGAATCAACTAAAAGCTTAATCCTAAGAGTACAAATCTTACCCAAGAAATAAACTCCTTCAAAATCAGAATGAGTGAAGTTGACATTAACGATATCATGAAAGAATAAGAAATGCCAAAGCAAAAAATAGGAGAAAATGTAAGGTATACAGAATCACTGATAACTAACCTGGAAGATAAATTATGGAGACAGAATTTACCTCAAAGGATTAACAGGAAATAGATCATGGAGAGAGAGAATTTAACTCATAGGATTATCTGAAAAGCATGACCAAAGAGTCTGAATATCTTATTTTAGGAAATCACAACAGATAACTTCTCAGTCTGTGGAGGAATTAGGAAATATGGTGGAACTAATACAGACCAGACCAGTTTTCCCCCTGATTCTTCCAAGAAAAGCCTAGAAATAATTTCAGGTGAAGAAACAATCAGGAAACAAAAGAAAAGTGAGTAATTTTTCTAGGCTGAGGACAGGAGTAGGTCTGTGACCTACAGGGAGATGATATCCCTAGGAGACTTTCAGTGTAGTTGGGTCCTGTAGCTCTGAGCTAGGGGAAGATTCTGTCCAATCTAGTTAGGACAAGATCTTCAGAAAGCAGAAATGGGAGTTCAAGTCAATCTTATTACCAATATCCTGGAACTAGGTGAGAGATTCAGTGTAGACTGAGGAAAAGATCTGAATCTAGGGGTCTTGGAAACATCTGTGCACTAATGAATAGGGCAAAGAAAGGGCTTAAGGCTATGAATTGGGCAAGCAGCTAGAACTACATGGAATCTTAGATTTGCTCCCCTACTCAAGATTAAGGCTGGTAGTTGAATGACCAGGGCAGGGAGCTCAGACCTAGGAGGAGCTTTCAGTTCTGTCACTCTAGACCTTCAGAGTCTTTCAACTATCTTACATGGGATAGGGCCAAGATCAGGAGATGGGAAATCCACCTGGGGCAAGTCTACAGTTGTGTCCCTCAGAGTCAAGCCAGGAGAAAAAGCTCAGAAAAGGAGATAACCCCAGAGAAATTCAAAAATGAAAACTCAGGAAAAGTCATATCCCAAATCCAGAATGATCAGGTCGAGAGTTCAACTATAGAGGAACCATAGCTGGATCACACAAGATTTAGCAGTACTGTCATAAAGAAGTAGTCTAAGTGGTATAGTTGGATGATTGGAATAAATTATTCCAAAAGGCAAAATTTAGATGTTTAAAACAAAGATTAACTTACTCAGAAAAGCCGAGTAATCCCGCAAGGGGAAAATGTATTTTTAATGAAATAGAGGACTTTTTTAAAAAAACATTCCCAATGAAAAGATCAGAGGTGAATAGCAACTTTGAAATGAAAATAAGGAAGTCAAACTCTCCCCCTAATAAAAAAGATAGATACAGGTGAGGAATCTAAAATATTAAACAAAGCAAAAGCTTTTCATTATAATTAGGGGATATATTATGCCTTTTAATGCCATCAGGATCACAGTAAGAGACAAATAAGATAGAAGCTGTGAATTCATTTTCATATGTTCTGATAATCTTTTAGGAAAAGGAAAGGGAAGAAAAAAGGAATACAATAGAGCAGATGGGATTTCTTGTTTTATATCATCAGGGTACTCTACAAACAAGGTAGACGGGAAGTAGGGAAGCAGGCAGCACTTGGACATCATTTTCATCCAAACTGGTCAAAGGAGGGAATAGAAATACATATAACTTTGGGTAAGCCTTAACTTCTTCCACTTTAGTTCCTTCATTTGTAAAATGGAGGAGAATATCAGTAGCTACCTTTTAGGATTGTCTTGAGACTGAATGAGATATCATATAAAGCATGTTATGAATCTTAATGTGTTCTATAAATGCTAGCTTTTGTTAACTGCTATCCATTGTCATCATTCCTAGGATGGAGTGGAACTGGGAAAGTCTAGAGGCAGGGGGACCAATTAGAAAGCTATTCTATAGTCTGGGAGGTAGGCATTGAGAACTTGAGCTAAAGTGGGGGTTGTGCTAATGGACAGAAGGGGACGCGCTCAAAGGTTGTAGGTATGGCAAGATCTGGTTGCTAACTGGCTGAATGGGAGCCAGAGTTGGTATATTTGTAATATAGCTCGTAATAAGTATGCATCAAAAGCACCTATTCTAAAGTTAAACATAAAGTAAATATACAAAGCAGGAGGACATACTATTAACTCTGCAGATTGATAGCTTCTCTGGGTTGCCTGAGGCTACAAGGTCCCTGAGCTACTTCTGGGCTCTATCCAATGGGCCATCATCCTCCATGCTCCACTGCATGTACCCATTGCTACAGCCCAGCAGACCATTCTCTTATCAATCCAATTTGCTCATGTGAATCTGCACAGGCTACTAAGTCTGGAGCCTTATCCCTCTATCAGCTTTAGCCTTCCTCCACTTTAAAGGGCAAACAGTGGAATTTTTCCCTACCTTGGCTATACATGGCCTTTGAGGCTCCTTCCAGACCTGAGGCTGTGACTAAGAAAAGACTCTAAAATCATTGCCATCGATAACATTAATTGAACCTACAATATTCTTCTCCAAAAACTTCATCTCTATAGTCATTTTTCATGGATTCATCTTGTATAAGAGAACCTTTAACACTGAAATTAAAAGATATAAAACAGGAGATAAATGTTCTCCTAGAATTAGTGTAACATGCATTATTTCTGTTCAAGGTTAAGGATTTCCTTTGGGATATTAAATAAAATCCTTCATGGATCTGGTAGAAATGGTCATTTCTTTGGACAGGCTGACAATATAACCTGATCATTCTGGATTTTGCATATGGCTTTCCTGAGTTTTCATTTTTGAATTTCTCTGGGGTTATCCTTTTCTGAAGTTTTTCTCCTGATTTGACTCTGAGGGACACAACTGCACTTGTGTGTCTAATAACAAGGACATCCTCCCCTTGGGGAGGGGGGGGGCTGAACTGATCACTAAGACAGCTAACTACCCAACTACAAAGGGGTCACTGTAGAACACCAGCCAAAGAAAGGCTCCTTCCCCTTTCCCATATTTACCTTGGCATCAGAATTTAAAGGGAAAAGTGTTTTGAGGAAGGAACTGTTCCTTGGTTTATTTTCTTCAGTGTCTAGTAGAGTTCCTGGCTACACAGGAGAAACTTAATAAATGTTTGTTGATTTGTGCCTGCAGCTAAAATACTTCCTATTATACAAGCAATTAAACAATGAACTGGCCTCTTTTGTAGCAGATACTTTCCAATACTCATTTATTACACTTGCATTTTCCTCCCTTGTCTTCTTAATTTTTATACACTATGTGAAAAAGCTTTGATTTCACTGGAGTGGGGAAGCACCTCCAGAGATCCCAGATTTCAGCTAGTCTGTGACTTAGTAAATAAACTCTAGGTAGTTGCTTCAGGTATATCAAGGATAAGTGACAGTGCTTAAAATTGCCCAGCGTGTAACTATTTGGGGAAAAGGGCTTCCTGACTCCTGCCCAGAGTGCCATCCATTCAATTCAACAAGCACTAAATGCTTCCATCCAGCAGCTCGCCCTTCAAGCCCTATGATTTCTACATCTTCACTATTTCTATATAAATCCTCAATTATCCGGGGATAAATATCATCTTCATTAAAAAGAGTTCTTTTCTGACTTCTCATCCAGTAAGTCCATCATTTGAGCAGCCTTCCTGCTCCCCTCATTTCTGGTCATCAGGTGTGGTAGAATAGGAACAGGTGATTTGGATTTCATATCCAGAGGAGTGATATATTACTAAAAAGGAGCAGCTGGAGACTGATTTCAAAATGGAAGACATGATATTTTTTGCTGACCCACAATTTGCAATGATTCATTATGTGGCATCCCCTCTGGGCTCACTTTCCCTAACTCCCACTCACATAGTCTGGTTGGATTTCCAGAGGGCTGCTGACATTTCTCCTTAAGGTACTAGGAGTAACCTTGAGGTTTAAGGGTTTCTGCTTGCTCATGAACTCCATGTCTCTTGCCTCTCCCCAACAACCCCTCCCAAACCATGGCAGACCCTGGGATTAATCACTGCCATTCTTGGGACACTGATCATAATAGGAAGTCTAAATAGTCCTGCTCTTTCAAAATTCACAGGATTACCCTATCCCATTGCCAGTTGTAGGGATGGAGAGAGAACTCAGTCATCCCATGATTCCCCCTCTCCCAAGGCATTTTCTTAATCACTATCACAGAACTAGCTCATTGTCAGAAACTTTTGCAGAAATGTCTGAACTGTATGGCTGTGTCTGATTTTTTCAACCGATCCCATTACATTTCCTATCTGGCTTCATCTGACTTTATCTAACGAGCAAAATATTTTATTTCTCCAATTTGAAGAGTTGTTCCCTACCAACTAATATTTTTGATTGATTTGACTGAAAAGAGTTGTCTAGAGCTGCTCTGAAGGCATTAATTTGGGGTGGGAAAGCCCTTAGAATGGTTTGTCACAAGTTGATCATTTCAATAATTTGAATTCAACCATGTCCACACACTTCTTACATCTCTACAATAAACGCCAATGGAAAGAAGCCACAATTTTGTCAAGATGGACAATTCCTGGAATTGTCAGTAGCGACGGGACACGATGAGGAAGTAAATTGTGGGTGGGAGAGGCTTGAGGTGCAGAAATGTATGAGCTACTTACCAGCATTACTGGTAGTGTTCCAGGCAGGTGTGAGCCCAGTTCTGCCATGCATAACACACACACACACACACACACAAACACACCACCAAAACTGAACTTGTCAAATCACTGATATATAGGACTTCCCTCAAAAGTTATCTTTTGTTTGCTCTGCCATTCTCTGAGAGCACTGAGAGGCTAAGTATTAATAATGATAATTATTAAATTGATATAGTGCTTTGAGATTTCCAAAGTGCTTTAGATGTCATCTCATTTGATTCCCACAACAACCCTATAGAGTAGGTGCTATTATTAACCTCTTTTTCCTGAGGGAGAAATGGAAGCCCCACAAGATTTAGTGTGAAGCTAGGTAGTACCATAAGTAGAGTGTTGGCCATGGAGTCAGGAGTAGCTGAGTTCAAATCTGGCTTTAAACACTTATTAGCTGTCAAGTCACTTAATGCTGTTTTCTTCAGTTTCCTCATCTGCAAAATGAGCTGAAGAAGAAAGGGGAAATCACACCAGTGTTTCTGCCAAAAAAACCCCCAAATGGGCTCATGAAGACTAAGTCATGAATGAAACAACTCAACAGCAAAGATCTGGTCAGGCCATGTCCAAGGTCCCAGAGCTAGTTTTGAGACAGAATTTGAACTCAGTTCTTCCTGATTACAAGTCCACCACCACCTGGTCACCTCTTGCCCAGAGTCATAGAGCCCATATGAATTAGATATAGGATTTGAAGCCAGGTCTCAAGGACACTATGGTACACCATGATGCCAATAAGAAGTCAGTCAATAAATATTTATTAAGCACCTTCTGTGTCAGGCACTATAGTAAACACTGGGGATAAAAAAGACAACCATGAGTCCTTGGTCTCAAGAAGATGACAGCCTAAGGGAGGAGACAACATGGAATTAACTCCAGATAAATAAGCTGTAGACAGGATAAATTGGAAATAATCAGAATGTTATGTGGAGTAACTTAGATGTACAAGGCCAAGTGACTTGGTTTTAGTAAATGAGATCATGTGATCCTGCCCAGTGGCATTCTTGAACCACTGAAGGACTTGGGCAGCTTCTGGCATTGGAATATTAGTGAATTGTACACAGGTGGACCCACAGCTGGGTTTAAAATCAAAGAAGAAAGAGAAAAAAACTACTGTCTGAGAAATCCCACAGCCTCCCTGTTGCAGATAGTAAGAAGTCTATGGTTTCCACAGGAGTCTAGAGTTGGTCTAGGTGGTTCTAAAGAGAGAGCTCAGTGGTCATTTGTTTTCCCTATAACATCTCTGGTTATCTAGCATCTATTGATGTTCTCCAACGTTATGGCCACACTCCCTCTTGGGACAGCCCATTCAATTTTGGGAATATCTCACATGATAATGAAGTTTTATTATATCACAGTGAGTGGGATCATCACAGTGAGTGCTAGATAAATCATATCAAGAACCCCTAGAAAGCCTCATAGTTTTTCTGGGATGAGCCCCTCATTACAACATGGCTTTATATTGGCTAACTATCAAATCTCGGTGATAAAAAGACTACCATTATATTGTTACATTCAAATTATCTCAATCTCTCTGGGATAAACTTTTTGAAGCCAAGTAAATTTTCCTATTTTCTATTCTTGAAACCCTATCCAATGCATTTTTGATGTATACAACCAGTAATTCCCATGGTAAGCTATTCATAGGGTAAATTATATTTGCACCATTACCCACTCACAATAGATGCCATTTTGCAACTTAAATATAACCATTAATTAACAAAAACAAAAGAAACAAAATAAGACCACAGGTATTAATAAGATGAATTACAAAGCACTCAGTACCTTGGATCATTCTCTCCAACCACTGTGGGAAAAGAAGTTAATCCGGAGCAAATAGGAGGTGCACCTTTACAGAAATCTAGTAGGGTAGCCCACGAGGGAGGGAAACCCATCTGTGTTTAAGCTAAGTCCCAATCTGGACTTCAGGTTTGGATAATATTGGTCCGTCAGGGAATACATGCAATGCAGGAAACTGAGCTTCTGTTTACCATGTGACTATTTATTCTTTCTACTCTTGCTCCTCTTCTTCCTCTACTCAGGACATAGAATTCACAAACTTTTTCAGTTTCCCTAAAAAGGTACTCAGAAAATGTTGTTTTTTAGAATGAATAGTAGTACTCTTTAAGATGAAGAGCAACGAAGTTCATCCAACTGATTATTTCTGGGTTAGTCACCTCCTACCAAGCTGCCTATTTATTCACCTGGAAGTTTCATTGGCCAATCAGATTGAAGCTTACAGCCCAACCTAAGTTGACCTTAAGTCAATTCACCTGGATACCAAAGCACCTGCAAAGCATTCTGCATTTCCTTAAGCCACAGGTGGCAGCAGAGAGCAACAAGTTCTTGTAAGGAGTTTTACCTCTCTCCAATTCAAAGTGGTGCTGAAGGACGTAATTGTCCCTCTATCAATGAATTCATTTCTCTCAATCAGAAATCAATTGGTAGAAATCTGTTACCTACTGGTTCCTATCTGCCACAGTTTCAACGGAACAACTTTTCAGCATCTTTCTCATAGCTTTCTCTACAACTTACTGGTTTGAATGAAAGCTTCCCAACTCTCCAAATTTTTTGAATGAAATTGGTAATTTTCCTCTCCCTTTTGGTATTAAAATGTTGATTTATAACAATTATAATATCTTACCTTCTTTTTGATGTAAATAGTTTTATTTAAACAAAAATACTTTTTAATGACCCTTTCATTTCCAAACTTCTCCACAGGAAAAATATCTTAAAGGAATACCATATTCCATATTTTGGAAGAGAGTTCATATTTTTAAAAGGTAAGTGATGTTTGGTACTGTTTGCTGCATATATGTATTATATATATGTATATATATATGTTTGTATAGTTTTAAATATAACAATAAATTTGAAGTTTTATTGGTCTAGACCTGTGAGGTCATTATTAAATGGGATTTCTAGCATGGAAGCTTTCTTCACCCAACAGAGGACATAAGCAACCCTTAGAGAACTACCTGAAACATGGAGTGTTTGTGAAGTGCCCAGGGGCAGGGTCACAGTTAAAGTCAGTGTGTGTCTGAGACAGGCTGTGAATCCAGCTTTCTGATTCCAAGGCTAACTCTCCATTTGTCATTTTATGTAACTCATCTCTAACACTATCAATATGCACAAAATCATGCTTTCTCCAAATATTTCTACTTTCTTTGAAAACACAGAGTACAAAAGAGAAGATTTTTAGAAAATGCAGCTGTCAGTGACATTTTAAATAGTGAATAAGAAGCTATCCGATGTAATTCAATGAACATTTATTAAGTACCTATTATATAAAAACATTGTTCCAGGAAATGGGGCCTCAAAGTAATCATATATAATGAAAAGATATCATGAAAACATACTCCGGAGTCATTAAAAACACATCTTTCTCTATGGTTCTCATTTTACAAAGGTAAAAATATTACTGAACTTCCCTCTTATATCTTTAGTGTGAAAACTCTTAATTTACATAAAACCCTCTACCAGCAAAACAAAACACATTTCTTTGAAAGTACAAAATATCTCAAGGTGAACAAGTACCAGGTTATATTTTCAAGTGTTTACTTAAGGTTTTGGCTTTCTTTATGAGTATTATTACAAAATTCTAAATCCTAAACATGATTTAGCCACAGTATTTGTAGATATTCATTTCATTAAGGCACCGTGCTCAATTCTTCATAAAAATTACCATAGCTTAGGAATGGTGCTGAATCAAACTTCTTGGGCATAAACATAAATGGTATAAGCCCAGTAAGACTGACCAACATCCACAACCATGTGATATGCTCATGCTCCATTTTATCTCCTGCACTAGAGTAAGTATTAATGAAAATTGAGGAGAGGGAACTACCACTTTCCTTAGTTTCTTCATATCCACAACTTTCTGACTAGGTCAAGTGTTTTTTCCCCCATTTCCAGCATTACTTTTCCCATTGCTGACATTATTTTTCTGACATCTTTCTCTTTGGAAAAATTCATAGAAAAGAGTGAGAGATGGAACCACTGGCAGTAATAACATTCAAAGAAGGTCGATACTTGAGTGTGACCCATATGTACCCCTGTCTCTGCCCCTCACTGATGTATTAAAACTAGTTTCACATTTATAGATTTAAGTTATTGATAGAAAACCACACACTAAATATGGCTGAAAATATATTATTGTCTTATGGGTGAAAGAAAAAACTTCCAATAAATTTGATGCTATTTTGTTTAGAGAAGAGGCAAAAGGAAAATGACTACCCAGATTAGCTGATTAAAAGAAAAATATATAATGTACCAATGCTTCTCTAGAATAGGACCACTTTATTGAAGCTCTACTACTTTTTAAATCACAATGTTTTCATGTTTAAATATTGTAAAGCACAAGTAAGAAATCAACCTGATAAAATTCATATTTTCATCTTATTCTGAAAAACAATACTTACCCCATCATAAATTATTTTCAAATTTCAGAAATTAGTGACTTATTTTTGTTCTCCCTTCTAGTAATTCTGGAAATTCCTCATCCTCATAAGCAGCAACTTCTGCCCAAATGACACCAGATAGACCTCGGAACCACAGCATCTCCTAGACTGGATCCCACCTTTACAGCCAGCTTCTGGACATGCAACTGCTATTCATAAGGAACCAACAATTCCCACCAACTTCCAACAAGTGTCTCTGATAGAACCGACAAGTTGGCCTAGCCACCCTGGGAGATACATGGGAAGCATCATGGTCCATCTCACACCGCTGTCTAGACCACTATCTCTCCTCAAAACACTAGTGGAGACAGCCTAGGATTCCAGTCCTTAACACCTTGGAAGTCACAAAACTTTGAGCCCAGTGTCTATAGCCATCACCCTAGGAAGCAGCCAGTGAAGATCAATGTCTCCTGCAGGTGTGACCCCCACAGCTATTAAAGATCCAGAAAGAAAAATTGTTGTTATCAAAGACCTCATCCAGTCCAATGGTTCCACATCAAAAACTGATATAATTTTATAAATTAAAATGATTTTGAAGGAGAAAGCTGATAGAAACCTGCTTTGCTTTTGTCCCCTAAGGTTCATGGGACCTTTCCAATCCGACTTGTGCCTGAAACTTTCTCCTGTATTAAAAAGGGAACTCCCTGAGAATCATGATCGATTTATTTTTCTATTTGTATTTCCAGTGTTTAGTAGTGCCTTGCACATTAATAGGTGCTTACTAAATGCTTTTATTTATTCATTATAGACCATTGCAGCAGATTATACTTTTATGTATGCAGAAAGTAAGTTTTAGGGTAAATTTCAGCCTTTAATAAAGGTTGTCCAATATGTCTATTTTGTAAAAATAAAACAAAGCCTTGTTTTGATTCCTTCAAATAAAATTTGTGATATTTTGAAAATATTTGTAAATAGGGAGCTGATCGTAATTGTCCTCAGGATCCTATTTTAAAATGAGATTAAATAGTGATGGGTTTTGCTGCATTTCCTGAAAAATGATAAATTTATTTCTTTAAAATTCAGGCATATTATACTTCAAGGATGATATAAGGAATTTGAGACTAAAAGACCCATAGTGGTCTGTAACTATATGAAGAACCTAAGCTCTACTCCTCTACTTTCCCCTTCTCATGACTGGAAAGGCAAAGCAAATCTTAATTTTCAGTGATTTTGCTGTTGAATTTCGTAAGTGATCAGGCAGGCAACATTTAGGAAAATTAATTCAATCTTTCTTTCAGAAGCACATAAACTGAAATTGAAACGCTACAGAGAAAATGAATCCCCCAAACTTGCTTTACAGAGATTGCCATTTCTCTCCCCAGATGAAAACAACAACTTGAAAAGTCCACATCAGACTAACAAGATATGTGCTCACTTACTTTGGTAGAGTTTTCAAGTGATTTTCTCTTAATTCCAAGATCCGCAATTTGACAAGTCTACAGAAAGAGAGACAGAGTTGTTCCTTAATATAGTCATATGACAAAGTGGGCCAGAAGTCAACAAGAATGACTTTTATCCCCTTATTGCCTGGAAAGAAAGGGCCAAGAGAATGGGTACCATGCTGATATATGGTATAAAATGACTGTTTTTGGTGACCAACAACAGGACCTAGGAGAATATTAACTTCCTTTGTAAAGGCAACGGGCCTTCCTAAAGTTTGACTAACTTGTCCAGGACACATGGGTAGCCAATTACAGAATAGGATTTCCAAGGTCAGGATTCTGATTTGCAATCTGGCTTTTTAACTTTTTAAAAAAATTTTTTGCTGAGGCAATTGGGGTTAAGTGACTTGCTCAGGGTCACACAGCTAGGAAGTACTAAGTGTTTGAGGCCACATTTGAACTCAGGACCTTCTGGTAATCTAGATACTACACCAACTAGCTGCTCCAATCTGGCTGATTTTTATGCTCATCTGGCTTCAGAGCCAGAGGTGTAGAGCCTTCTTGGACACTATGTGATTAGGTCACTTAAGCTCTCTGTTTCTTGGGTTGGATTTGACTACTTGAAGGTCCCAGCAATCTCCTACTTTATGAACTGATGAAATTTCACACATTTCTATGAGTCATTGGCTACATAATCCTTCTAGGTAAGTAAGTCACTTCCATCTCACAGAGCGACCGGGCACAGGGAGCTTCCTCGCTAATGAACGGACACAACTGTTTTTGAAATGTTTTCAAAAGCATAGTCCATGATTTCTGTGTTTGTGACAATATTTTGTTCATTTAATCAACAACTCAAGCATCTCTGGACCTTGGTGCTATAGGAGGTGCCCTTAGGTAATTTACTATCTAGGAGGGAGAGGAAGTTTTCTACAAATAAATATAAAACAAGGTAGAATTTGATTTTTTGGTAAAGGAGCTATAAAGAGGTCATAATAATAAGAGCATTTCTATACCATGCACTATGTGCCAGCCACTTGCTAAGTGCTCTGCACATATCATGTTCTTTGAGCCTCACTACAGCCTTGGGAGATAGGGGCTGTTGCTATTTCCATTTTACAGATGAAGAAACTGAGGCAGAGATAAATTCAGCGATTTGCCCAGAGTCACACAACTAGTAAGATCTGAAATTGGTCTTCTTTATTCCAGATCTGGGGCACCTGAGGTGTAAAGTAAGTATTGTATTACTCTTTTTATTTGCATCTGCCCGGGCTTAGTAAAAAGCCTGGTACCCAATGGGTATCTAATGATAGATCATCATTGATGGATAATTATTAGAAAGTTAAAGATTCAAATGAGTACCTCCTTTGTCCAACCAACCAACTCATTAGTTTAGCTTAATCTTGTCATGAATCAATAGGTTGTCCAGACTTAGTTTAGCTGCCCCAGGCGGGCAGAAATTTGCCCTTTGACAACTTTAATGAATTAGAGGCTGGATTGGGGTGGGGAAGAATCCACAGCTAGTGTTTCCTCTGTGACATCTCTTACTAAGCATTCATTCTATGGCTTGTATTTAGGATTAAAGAACTTTTCAGCTTCTTTGTTCTGCATGTGGGGCTTCGCCTGGGCTGTCCAGGTCTGACAAATCTCTCCATTAACTACTTCCCAGGTAGAGCCATCTGCTTGGTACGGGAACCGACCCCTTCTCTCCTCCTTCTGGCCATATGTCCGTCTTTGCATCCTTTCATCTGTATCCCTCTGCACTGATTTCCTTTTACAAGAAACTCTTCTGCCCCAGTTCCCTTCCTTTCTGGGCCCCAGGTCCTTTCTCCCTGACATACACTTGGTTTCTGGACTCTACATTTGGTAAATATCTTTTCCTATTTGGAGGCTTCAGCACCCTATGGAAAAATCATTCCCTGTGCATTTCTATAGCCTCATCTCTTTCCACATTTTGAAAATATTTATCAGAAGAGTGGATCTTTGTCACTTTGAGGACCAGTTATTTTTATGGGTGCTAGGCCCCAGCTCTCCACCAATTGAAGTTCTAAACTCTCAATTTAGCAGATGGTCTTTGAGAGTTGCTGTGGCTGGAATAGTCACTGTAAGCAGCTCACCTGGGGATGGATCCTCAGAATTTATTTGAGCAAAAGGCTTTTATTTGAGCATTGTCCAAAGCCTTTTCCTCTTGGTAGGATTTGTGATCCTCCATTACAGATGTCGAGGATCAAGAAGATCTTTTATACTACAGTGGAGTCTTGGGGGAGAACTTCATTGGAGAAATACTTTTGATTCAACAGAAAAACTTTTGAGATAAAAACAAAAACTTTGGTTCTAAATGTTTCTCTCCTAAGCTTAAGTAGCAGGTTAATAATAAAAAGGAGGACAGCTAGTCTGATGGGACAGGTGAGGAGACAAATTCCAGCCCTTCTGGGGATAGTAGATCTCACATTCGAATGGGCGTCAGAAGACCTAGATTTTAATACCAGTTGTGATGCTTGGAATGGTGGGTGGATTGCTAGACATGGAACCCCCAAAGCCCGAGTTTGAATTTTGCCTCAGCTATTTATCCTTTGCAAATCACTGGACCTTTCTGGGCCCTAGTTTCTTAATTTGTGATACAAGGGAGCTGGATTTGATTGCAACTAAGAAAGTATCCAACCTCAAATTTAGGTTCGCTTGATCCTAAAAGGCAAAACTTCTTAAACTGTGGGTCGCAACCTCATATGGGATTGGATAACTGAATGTGGGGATCATGAAATTATGATTTATTATCAGGAAATTTGTATCTTGTATTTGTAACTTATTTTATATTCCTATCTACCTGGGTAAAAATGAAAAGAGGTCATGAGCAAAAATAGTTGAAGAAGCCATGTGGGAAGGTCCTGAACTCTGGGCTCTGGTTTCCTGGTGTTCAAATCAGAATAATACTGGTGTCCAAATCAGAATAATACTGGTGTCCAAATCAGAATAATACTGGTATTATTTTCTCTCTTCATGCTGTGAGAGAACATTAATGTTCTCCCGAAAAGATAATTGTTATCGTGTCCATCAAATGACTTTAAATGAACTATGCATGTGGAAGTGATTTCTAATAGGAAAGTGATATAGTTCAGTGCTTATACATAATGTATGCATTTTAAATGGATGGATATATACATACATATACATGTATATATGTATGTATATATATACTGTCAAATATAACTCTGTGGCAGAAGTATTAGTATCATTCCCTTTCCTATAGATGCACACACATGCATTTTGCTCTGTCTGCATGTATACAATATTAGCTATTTTTATTATTTAGGGTTCAGGTTCTCTTTTCATCATCATTTTAATTCTTTCACCTGAGTTCCCCCGCTCCTTGCCTGGCAGACCTTTGAAAATAAGACAAATGGAATACCCAAAATAATATTGATTCTGCTCCAGGCTTGCCACTTGGCATTCTATTCCTGTGCATTTGTCCAAGGCCCCTGTCCCTTGCACCCCTCCCTTTCTGCCCTTGAATCTTCTTCCTTCAAGCTTTATCTCAGCTGCCATCTTCCCTGTGAAGTCCTCCAGGTGTGCCCCTGATCTTAGTGCTTTTTCCTCCTGCCCTTACCTTGTACTGAACCTCTCCTGTGCTCTCCTACCCTTCAAGTCACTCCCTCAGAGGCCCATGAACCTCCTCCTGCTGGAGGCCTTTCTCATCCCCAAGGACATCCCCAGGTACCTTATACTGACATTGTAAATATAACTTGAGATTTAGTAGTGTCTGGCCATGCTGTATCCCTTGTGGAATAGAAGCTTCTCGAGGGCAGAAACTCTGTCATTTTTGCCTTTCTTTTCCTAGAGCCCAACACAGTCTGACCCACAGCTGCCCAATTCATTTTTCCTGAATGTTTTTTTTTTTATTCTTGAAATCTCTCTCTCTCTCTCTCTCTCTCTCTCTCTCTCTCTCTCTCTCTCTCTCTCTCTCTCTGTCTCTCCTCCCTCTCTTTCCCTTCTTCTCCCTCCTTCTATCTCTCTCTGTCTCTGTCTCTCTTTTTCTCTCTCTGCCTCTCTCTTTCTGTCTCTGTCTATCTCTGTCTCTCTCTGTCTCTGTCTTCCCCTCCCTCTCTTTCCCTTCTCCATTCTTCTCTCTCTATCTTTCTCTTTGTCTCTCTCTGTCTTTGTCTTTGTCTGTCTCTGTCTCTCTCACCCTCTCCTCCTCTTTTCCTTCTCCCTCTTTCTATCTCTCGCTGTCTCCATCTCTTTCTGTCTCTGTTTCTTTGTCTCTCCCCTTTCTTCTCTTCCTTCCTCCCTCCCACCCTCTCTCCTCTCTTTCCATCACTCCATGATCCCCAGCCTTCTGTATGATTTAGAATTCTCCATTTCTATGAATCAGATGCTCCTTGCATAGAGAAAGTCTAAGAGGAGACATTGCAGAGAAGGCAACTGCCTGCATTGGCAGAGGGGCTTCCTCACCCGGGACTTCCCCAGATGTAGACATTGGGCTATTACTTAATGCTGCAGTGTCAATCCACTTAGGAGATGTGGTACTTTTGTAGTTAAAAGTCACACATCTTCCTCAGCCGACAAGTTATTCATAATCATTTAATAAACTTAGGATATTAGAGAAAAGGAGAGTGATTAAAGGAGCTGACATTTATTTGGCACCTTTTGGTTTGAAAAGGCTTAGAAAAGCATGTAGTTCTCATTCATTAGGCATTGCTAGGCAGTTAGGGCTCATTGGTCCTGAATTCAAGTCCAAACTCCCATTTATTTCCTGTGTGACACTGGGAGAGTCATTTTACTTCTCCCTGCCTCAGTTTTCTCAAGTATAAAATGGGAATAATAATAGCAACTACCTCTCAGGATGATTGTATAGATCAAATGAGATCATATTTGTAAATGACCTAGCACATGTAAAAGTAACTTAGCCTGGAACTTATGAGATCCAAATACATGCTTCTTCCTTTCCTTTCTCCCTCTTCCTTTGTAACTCACAATAGGCAAAGTAGTTACTCAATCCTTGTATCACAGATTAGGAAACTGAGGCCCAAAGACTTGAAGTAACTTATATATTGACATCCAGTGAGCATCAGAGGCAGAATTCCAACCCCACTTTTAGAAAAATAAATTTGACAATGGAGTGAAAGGTGAACAGTGGAAGGGCCCTCCTCCTCAGGGATTTTACAATCTCAACTTGATAGTGCAACAGACAGCCCTGGAATGAAGCCAGGAAGCCCTGAGTTCCAATCCAGTCTCAGACTCTTGATAGTTTTGTGATCTTGGGCAGGTCATAGAACTTCTGAATGCCTCAGTTTCCTCATGCTTAATAGCAGCTCCTTCCAGGATTGTTATGAGGATACTATGTAAATATATATGTTCATATAGTATATATACAGTATATGTTTATATAGTATACATAGTATATGTTTATGTAGTATATATATAGTATGTTTACATAGTATGTGCTTATACAGTACATATCCAGTATATGTTTATATATTATATACAGTATGTTTATATATTATATGTATATAATATATGTTTACATAGTATACATATAGTAAAATTATAAAATATTATATAAATACTAGTTAGTAATATTAGATGGAGTATATAATATAAATACAAGGAATCATGTTGCAGATACATTAAAAATTGTGGGCATTACGTAGAACTTCAAGCAGAAGCTGAAGCCCGATGAAGGAAGAAAATTATAAATTATAATATAAATACATAACATAAATCCAAGGAATCATGTTGCAGATACATTAAAAACTGTGGGCATTAGGTAGAACTTCAAGCAGAAGGTAGCATTTGAGCTGAGCCCGAAGAAGGAAGAAGCCATTTGGGAAAACCAAGGTGACACTGCCCCTAATTCCTAGCTAAGAAGACAGGTTAGGGATGTTTCCTCTATTTGGAATGGGTTTTCTTTCATCTTTTATCTTTACTCATACCATCCAGAGGGCCAGGCTCCTCTGCCCAAGGTGAAGTAAAATTGACTCTGTTCAAGTCATGTCTTCTTACCTTCCAAAGTTGGCTGGAAGAAACTCCAGAAAGGCATCATTCAGGTACAGCTGGGTCAGGTTGATGAGCTGTGTGAAGCCATCAGGGAGCCTGCAAAGGAGTGAAAGGTTTGGTCATTGCCTCAATGTCACCATAGAAACAGGACCAACATGTACATCTCCAAGGAGAACAAGAGAGAGATGCAATCAATTTCCGACTCCCCTTCGCTCACGCAGACGGAAGAATTTATTGAGCCTCTTGTTAGAGCCCACACTTTTTGTCTCTTATTAAAACAAATGACAAGCATCTTGTCCATACTGCCATCACAGGGGGAGATTTATACACCTGCCAAACGAAGGCTGCTTCATCCCTTTCTTGTGTCCTACTTTGGGAACCTTGACGGAGGGACTGTTCACAAAAGGGATGAGTCTACACCACTTTCCCTGACTTTGAAAATGCCATTTCCCTTTCAGTTCAGTTTAATTTAATTCACTTAAATTCTGTTCAATCAATTCACATTTATAAAACATCTTATAGTGTGGGGGTCACTGTGCTAGGTGCTTGAACAAAAATGAAATTGTACTTGTTTTCAAGGCCCTTACATTCTTTTGGTGGAAGGGAGAGGGGGAGAACATATACATTTGCTGGAAAACCTATATATCACTTTTCTTAAGAATTAAAACCTAGAATCATAATAAAAATTGTCAGCTCTGAAAATGAAACAAATGGCCAATACCCCCCAGTCCTTCAAACTTTTTTATATTTAAAAGATTTTTCTATTTAAGAGGTAGCATCAGGATATTCTTTGGTCTAATTTTGAAAAATAGGCAAGAAGCATTAAAGACACCAAATGTATATTTCTTTATTTAAAAAAAAATGTTAGGAAAGAAATGCTCTGGAGAGTATATAATATATCTATATATGTATACATTTTATGTAATATATATAATTAATTATATATATATGATATAAATACTCTGGAGAGTATATATATATATGTGTATACACACACACACACACACATATATATATAATTTACAAATTACATGATGTAAATGACTGGAGGCTCTTTTTTAAAATACTTTTTTATCCTCTAGTCAAAAGTAACCCTTTACATTAAATTCCCATAAATTCTACTGACTTCTTTGAGCTAATGTAGCTCAGATTATGAGGCAGACAAATTGAAATCAGACATGTTAAATGGCCCGTTCAAGAGTCATTGAATAAGTCTTAGTCACTTGGGGGAGATTAATGTGAAATGTTCAGGAGAACTCAGGAGATGATACAGAGAAAAGCATGCTGAACCAGAATTAGGGAGATCTGCTTTCAAATTCCTGCTCCTATCGCATGCTAGATTGGTTATTTATGTCACTACTGAGGTTCAGTTTCCTTATTGATAGAAAGGAGGCAGAGTCTGATAATACCTGCAGTGTCTACTGAGCAGAATTTTTGTGAAAATCACATGATGCATGTGTAGAAAGGTTTAAAAGCTTGAAAACCCTATATTAACATAATTTTGGATGGTTTGCTTTTGCCCACAAAAGGATAAGGTGTATTTTGCTTTATTTTTTGTCAGTAAATTGCTTCATTTATTTTTTTTAGGGAGGCTATTAGCTCACATATCCACATGTAAAGCTGGTCTCTAGTTTCTGCCAGACTATTCTCCATTTTTCTCAACAGTTTTTTTTTGTTGAATAATAAGTCTTTAATCCAATACTTTAAATCTTTGGGTTTTTCCAACTAGATTACTGTGATCATTTGATTTCATCTCTAGTGAAACCTCTCTCTTTCTTAACTAGTGCCATATTGTTTACTGCTTTGTAGTAAAGTCTGACATCTGGTAGTGCTAGGCTTCCTTCCTTCCCATTTATTTTTTAAAATTCCCTTGAAATTCTTGAACTTTTTTTGTAGGTATAGTTTTAAAATTGTTTTTCTATAACTACATAAAGTAGTATTTAGGTAATTTAATTGGTATAGAACTGAATAAGTAAATTAATTTAAGTGGTTTCATTTCATTATATTGATTGGTTACCCAAGGGGGATTAATATTCGTCCAAAAGTTTAGATCTATTTTCATTTGTGCAAATGGCATTCTGTTGTGTTTATGTAGTTCCTGTGTGTTTGTTGGCATATAGATTACCAAGTACGTTATATCTTCTGCATTCATTTTAACTGCAGTTTATCCCTTCTTAATGAATGTTGTTGATAATATATAGCTAGACAGATCATTTGTGAATTTATTATATATCTTATAATTAGTTTTTTGTTGACTCTCTAGCACTTTCTAAGTAAACAAAAATGATAATTTTGTATGTTTTTTCTTTATTTGTGCTTATTCTCTTAATTTCCTTTTCTTGTTTTATTGTTATAACTAGCTTTTTGTGGAAGTATGTTGAAGTCCAGCTCCAGCAGTGAATTAAGGGTGTGAAATGCAGGGGTCAGGTGGAGAGAATTTGATAAAAACTCTTCAACTTTATTGATCAGAGAGACAGATTTATATATATATATATATATGTATATATATATAGATATGTAGATATATGTCTATATATCTATATCTATATCTATACACACACACAGTTCCAATACTTATAGGCTTGATACAAAATACACTTTTTGATGAGTATACCTTTTCTAAGAATATGATTTAGTGAGATGTAAATGATTAAGCCCTAATCTTGGTTACTTAGAGATGTAAATAGTTGAGATATACATCAAAGTTTATCATATCAATACCCTCAAGTACTTTCCCCCCAAATGCCTTTAGTCTCCTATTTTGACTTTTAATGGGGGCTTTAAAATTTATTAGTTTTTCAATTTTGTAGTTATATCCAATTTGTTGTTCTGTACTTCCCCTCTTTTATTGATCAAAGTGTTTAGAGACATAAATTTTGTCCTATGTAATGCTTTGCATCCTCCAATTAAAAAAATGTTTTAAGATTCCCATTATATTTAATAAAATGATTGGTTCAATAATTTGTTATTTGACCCACCTACTCATTAGGATTGAGTTATTTATTCTTCATTAATTTTTTAATAATTTCTTTTCAAAAATATAATTTTATTGCCTTGTGAAATATAAAATATATGTTTAATATTTTTGCTTTTTTGCATTTACTTTTGAGTTTTTTATGCCACAGTACTTTGCCAATTTATGTGAAGGTGGGATTAAGAGCCAAGATATATTTATATTCCTTTTCCTCCCCATTTAATTTCCCATTTAATAATCTTGAGACATAAATCTGTAATATTTAACTTTCATAAAGTTGTTTCTGTATTTTTTAAAAGAATTATTTTGATGAATTAGATTTATCTAGACCCTAGATCTAAGATGGAAAAATTAAGAATTCCTATTATGTTTCTTTAATAAATTTATCTTTTTTTTTAGGTATTTAGCTGCTATGCCACTTGGTGAATATACATTTAGTATTGCTATTAATTGTTATCTATGGTACTTTTCAGAAAATGTAGTTTCCTTGTTAATATCTTTTAATAAAGTTTATTACTATTTTTGTTTTATCTGAGATCATGTTTGGTACCCTACTTCCACTCCTTCATCTGAAGCATTATATATTTTGCTCTAGGCCTTTGTTTTAATTCAATGCATCTTTCTGTTTCAATTATTTCCTTTAAACAATTTATTATTGTATCTAATTTCTAATCTACTTTGCTATTGTTACATTTTATGGGTGAGTTCATCCCATTCACATTTGCAGTTGATCATTAATTATTTCCCTCTATCTTATTTTCTTACACTTTTGTTTCTCTTTGTTTACTCCTCTTCATTTTTAATTTGCTTTTTATATAGTATACATTTATTTGTTGGTATTTCCAATATAATAGATCCAGATCTCCCTGAAAGAACTTTTCTTTTGTTGTTTAAATCAAATGAACCTGTTAACATTTGATATCATGAAGAAAACTATGCATATTTTAAAACTTCAGGTCAAGGATACCTGGATAACAAAAACAAGTTAAATAGAAAGTCTTTTCTTCTCTAATAGGTGGACACTGAAATTGATTTAATTTGGTTTTCTTTTAAATACCCCCAAATCCCAAACAGCTTAAAACTTATTTAAAAGGAAGAAAAAAAAATTGTATCAAGTTTCTGATTTCCAGCTGCACAATCTTTTTTCACTTGTGTTGGTGCATTTTCTACCTCTTTTTTTAGGTTCTTCTTGTGCCTTTCTAAGAATTCTTTAGTGTCAATATTTTTTTTGCTTGTTATCCCTATTAAATTTTGTTGTCTGGCTTAGAGTTGCATTTTTTTTCTTTGTCATATGTTCTCTGGGAAGGTTCCCCACCTCTTCATTTTCCTTTAAGTTTACCACATTTTGATTTCAACTTACTTAGGGATTCCTGTTGATCCTTAATGTCTTTTTGAAACTTCTCTCTCTCCTCCTAATGCTCTCCATGTTACAATGTTTTATCTTAATTTTGAGTTTCTATTATTTTCTTCAGTGCTCTTATCCAGTACTTCCTCCACTTAAAAAAATAAGATTATTCCTTCTTATGCTCCTCTTGATGAAGTCTAACTACTTTATTTTTCCATTAAAAGAAAAAAAGTGTATTAAGTTCTTCACAGGTTTGATCATTTAAATTACCAATAATTTTAATAAAACAGCTAATCTTTTTATATAGGGATTTCAATTTGGCATGCTCTTGTTTTTTTTTCTTACTTTAGTTTCTACTCTATTTTGCTGCCCTTCAAGATTTATTTTTTCTTTCTATTTCTGCATATTAATTTTTTAAAAGAATAACAGCAACCTCATATTTTGCGTGTTTGCCCAGGAGTCTGTATAGACTTCTTGACAGATTCAACACTATCAAACATAGCAAATATTGATCTCTTAAATGCTTTCTGTACCTGATATTTTTGCTTTAACCTTTATATATTTATAAAAAAATTGCACTTGAGCTTTACTTTCTAACTGCTTTTTTATGTCTAAAGTAACACATAACTTTACCTTCTAATGTTCTTTTATGTCTGAAGGATCACATCTCTTAGAAAACCTTTATTATAGGTGGGTGGCTTTTAATTTTTTTTTCTATTCATCTATTGCTTCAGAATCCCTCTCCTGCTTTATAGAGAAGAAGATGATAAGAGAGGAGTGAGCTCAGTTCTAGTGCTCTCGCTTGGGTACAATCTGCCTTTGTTCTCCTGACTCTCTTTCCTTCATTCAGAATCCAATAACAGGCTCCTATCCTTTCTTTTCCCTTAAGCCCCTCTTTAAACTCTACTCTGTTATGATTTATTTGTTTAAAACTAATTCTCTTCTCACTCTACCCTCCATATTATTCCTTCCTTCCCTCTAGTTTTCCTCTTAAGTGAAATAAATATATTTCTGTCCCTGACTATATCTAGATCCTTCCCTCATATAACCAGTTTAGATGAGAATGAGGTTCAAGAACTCCCTACTCTCCCCTCCTCCTTCTTCCTTGTTTATATGGGCTTCTATTTGTATATCAAGTTATATGATATGATTTTCCCATAATTCCTCTCCATCATCCTCCCTCCACTGTATTGCTCTTCTACTCCATTTCTATTATTTCTTTAAGATACTCAAAAATATAACAGAACTATCCCAAGGCTTTTGTTTAATTAGATTCTCTCTGTGACCCTTCTTGGCAATAAAGGCCATACACATATCATTTCTCCATATTAGAATGCAAATAGTTTATTCTTATTTAGTCTCTTATGATTGCTCTCTTGTGTTTACCTTTTTATGTTTCTCTTGATCCCTGTTTTGGCCCTTCAAAGCTTTTACAAAGTTCTGGTCTTTTCATCAGGATTTTTGAAAGACCTCTATTTCACTAATAATCCATTTTTTCCTCTTGTAGGATCATACACAGTTTTTCTGGGTAAATTATTTTTGGCTTTAAGTCTAGATGCTTTGTTTTCTGGAATATCATATTCAAAGTTTTCTGCTCCTTTATACTGATGGCTGCTAAGTAGAAAATTGTACTGGCTATAAGTCTTTGGTATTTAATTTTTTTAATGTTATCTTCTTTGTCAGACCTTGTCTCTATCAGTGACAGATCTCTCTCTTTGTCTCTCCATCTTGACCTGGGCTTGAAATTTGATGCACTTGATTTTTCCTTGGATTTAGGACTTAGTCTAATGCAATTATCAGAACTTGTAGAGGAGCTATTTTGGGGGAACCTTGACTATATTTACTTTGCTCCTTTCTGTGTCTGTCTCTTCATATACACATACATTTGTGTATATATGTATGTATACATATATATTTATACATACACACATACTCCCTCAATATATATATACATATATACACATGCATACAGATAGACATTCACTGATTTAACAAACATTTTTATTAAGTTTCTGTTATATAAAAAGTTATATAAAAATAAAATAAAATAAAATAGCCCCTGACTTAGAGCATTTCATTCATGGAAATAGATTTCCAGAGTGAATCATATAAATGATCTCATTTGATAAGCTGATGAAGTAGACTAGAAAGATCATTAAAGTTGCAGTCAAAGGACCTTGCTCACAATCCCCACTCAGCTACTTAACTGCTTAGATGGACCAGGGCAACCTACTTTGTTTCTTTGAATTTTTGTTTCCCCATATGTAAAAATAAAGGGCTGGATCTTTGAATTTCCTTTGCTAGAAGGCTAATCTATGACTCTACAAATGTCCTGGATTGCATCTCTTTCCCTCTCTTACTCCCAACATGATTTATTTTTAGTTAAATATTTCTGTCTTTATCTTACCAGTCCACAATGAAATATTCTTCAAAATACATAAATGTACTAAAATGTGATTGATTGTTTTGTGAACAAACAATATGTGGTACAGCCTTAGGCATAAATGTGTGGAGGATGTATATCTGGGAACTTCTTAATTTGGATATCCTGCCACAAACTTAAAACAATCCTATAGCCTAGAATTGTCATTTCCAAGCCATAGAAGTATCAGAAGAACAAACACATTATTTGTTGATTGAATCTATCTTCCTGCCAGGTTGCAGAAGGAAAACAAAATAATCATGCCATTTGTACTTTAATCATCAGTTTCTCCTCAGTTTTTTTTCCAATTCCTTTTCCCCAAGAATATTTGAGAAAGTTTAATCTTTAATAGCTTAAAACTTCATTAAGACTTTTGAAATACCTCATTTATACCTACATAAACATATGTATATACTTTTAGTTACAGTATTAATTTATAATAGACTATCATAATTAAATCCACAATGGTTCAATAAAAGAAAATTAGACATTAAAATGGGGAATAACTACAAAATCTCCAGTTTTTCTTTAACAGCTGGGGCAGAAAATATCACAATGCATTTTATTTTTTAATGCTTTGTTCAGACAGTTGGAGTTTTTTTTTTAATCATTGCTCTCTTTTGCTCTAATATCCACCTGCATCCTTTTCTTAGGAAATGGTTGTGATGGTAATACCCATATCGTTTAAAATTATTTCTCTTTGAGCAGTTCCTTGTTTATGACCAAATCTTACTTGCTGAATCCATGCATATAAGTATGGTGACCCCAGAAATTGTCTTCTAAAAAGATATCTATAGTTGATAACTTTCCCCATAATTTCATTCTAGTCTATGACATTTATGGATCCAACCATTAGCAGTTTTAGTGCAAAAGAAATTTTCAGGAAATATCAATAAGGAAGACTGAATGGGACAACAGTTGTCTGCTGTGTATGGATGGCTTTGTTGCTCTCATGCTGCATTGAGAAGTCAGTTGGATTTGCAACGTTCACTTACTTTACCTTCCATTCTCATTTTAACAGTGTATTGCTCTAAAAATAAAAACAATTTGTGGTATATATCAATTTAAAATAATAACTAAATTTATAAAATCTGCCACTATAACTTGTGTATCTATACAACAGGATAGCTTTTGTTGATTTCTTTTAAATTGAGTCAGACTAAATTGTATTTGTTTTTATAGGTGAAGAATCTAGAGTACAGAGGTGTTAATTCACTTGCCAAGAAATGTCTATGAGAAACTAATTATTTCTAGAGAAATGGGGATTTGTCCATATCTTTATTTGACAGACACCTTTCTATTTGAATGAGCATGTCTAGGCAAATTTTGACTTTCGGTGGGGAGAATTTAATAGCCATCAAACTTTTTGATCTTAAATATTCCTTTGAACTCTTAAAAAAGTTATTGAGAAATACAAAGAGCTTTTTTCTTTGTGGGTCATGTGTGTTGACATTTACTATATTAGAAATAAAATATGACAAATTTTATATAAATATTTATTCATTTGTTAATTCATTAAAATATTATAATATAATATTACAGCTAATATAAATAATGTTATAATAATATAATTATTATTAGATAATATAGTTATTATAATAATATTATAGTTAATAGAAACAATACATATTCATGTAAAATGACTGTATTTTCCAAAACAATCAGTAGAAGAGTGCCATTGGTTTACATATTTTTGCAAATCTTTTAAAAAATATCTGACTTAAGAGAAAGCAGTTGAATTCTTATATTTGCTTCTGCCTTCAATCTGCTTTTGGTTGAAGTATATGCAGAAAATCTGGCTTCATTCAGATATGTAGTTCTAAAAGGAAGCAATCCTTTAACGGGCAAATAACTTCTTAGCAGCATTATAAAAATAGTTTTGATCTTGTAGACTCTCTTAGAGGGTATCAGGGATATCTAGTATTTATGAACTATATTTTGAGAACTATTAAGATTGAGCCATTGTGAATTTAATTCTAATAATCCCTTATAAACTAATGCTTTGATTAGCTTTTAAAAAGTATTATTCTATTTTCACTTGTAATTCATTTAAATTTACTTATAAGTATTTAGAAGCTATGTCTGCTAGGTGCATATATGTTTAAAAATTGAAATTAATTCATGGTTAGTATTATTTTCCTATAAAATATTGTTTTCCTATTTCTCTTTAAGATAAGTCTATTCTTGCTGTTGTTCTGTTTGAAATCATAACTGCTAATACTGCTTTTTTTTGGTGGTTGTTAAACTATTAAAGCATGATAAATTTTGCTCCAACCCCTTATTTTAATTCTTTGTAAATCTGTTTCAAGTCTGTTTCTTGCAAGCAACATATTATTAGATTTTGCTTTCTAATTCTACTAACCTCTTATGCTTTAAGAATTAATTTCATTCACATTCACAGATTTGACAGTGATTTTCTCTTCTACCTTTCTTTTCTATGCTGCCCTCATCCTGTTTATTTCAAGTTATTATCTTCCTCTTGTTCCTTTTGATTTTCTCCTCACTATTCTCTCTTCAAACTTAAGATTGTTCTAATCAGGATGAGACTAATATCTTTCTGAATGTATACTCCTTGTTTATTTCCCCTTTCCTTCTTTCTATTGCTGTCTGTAACTCTGTTGAATTGAATTTATTTCTATACCAATCTTTCTGTCTCAATCTCTCTCTGTGCATTCTGTCCATTTTTGACCATTTTGAATGAAAGTGGAATTTAAGTAATTCTCTCTACTACTTCCATGCTTAGATATAGTTCTGTCTTCAAAGTCTGATTATGTGTCTTAACAAGTTCTCCAATATTTCATTTTTCTGTGATGTACTAATCCAACTCTTTTTATTTTTCTTGTAACATAATCAAAATAAAACAAAACTATTTATAGGTTTTCTGTTTCATTTGATTGCTTCTATGCCAAACTGTGAAACCAGGTTTTTATAAGAACATTTTTAATATCTCTTTTATCCATTAGAATGTTAACTGTTTATCTTTATAAAGTCTCTTCTGATGGTTCACCTGTCATTATATTTTTGTTTTTTTCTTTATTTCTAAGAAGTATTCTTTTGTATTTACATTCCAAAGTTCTCTTTCAGCTCTTTTCCACTTCTCCTTTTAAATCAGGAATATTTGAAAATCTTTTATTTCATTGAAGTTCATTTTTTTTCTCTTGAAGGATAATTTTGTTGGCTAAGTTATACCTAGTTGTAGATCTTTGTGTTTTGCCTTTTGGAATATATCATTTCATGTGTTCTGCTACTTTAAAGTGATCACTGCTAACTCATGTGTGATCCTGATTGTGCTTTCTGGATATTTGAATTATTTCTTTCTAGATTTTGTGGTATTTTTCTTTTGTTCACAAGCTCTGGATGTTGGTTTTGACATTCTCCTGAGTTTTCATTTGGGGGTTTATTTCAGAAGGTGATGGGAGATTCCATTTTCACACTCCTTATTCTAACATAATTCAGGTAATCTTAGTATTAAAATTATCTTTTTTGATCTGTTTTGTAATTACATTTTTTATATGCAATTTCTCATTCTTTTGACTTTGTTTCAAGAATTCTTGTTATGTAGAATCATTAAATCCCATTTGGGATATTCTAATTTTTAGGGGATATTTTTTGGCTAGGGTAAGGCAATATTTTCTGTTTCCTTCTTTCCTTCCTTCCTTCCATCCTTCTATCCATCCTTCTATCTATCTATCTATCTATCTATCTATCTATCTATCTATCTATCTATCTA
>JAJPUD010014437.1:0-40676 GCA_023553655.1 Myrmecobius fasciatus | reverse complement strand
CTATATGACAATTAATTCTGATGGACATGGCTCTCTTCAACAATGATATGTTTCAAACCACCTGCAATTGTTCACTGAAGAAAGCCATATACACCCAGAGAGAGGGATGTGAAATGTGGACCACAACATAACATTCTCATACTCCTTAATTGATGTTTGCTTACATTGTGTTTCCTTTATCTGATATGTCTTTCGTGTAGATAAGATTTTTCTTGCACAACAATGATAAGTTTGGAAATATGTATACATATATTCGATTTGCCAATATTTTAACATAATTAACATGTAGTGGATATCCTGCCATCTAGGGAAGGGGTGGGGAAGTTGGGGGGAAAAATTTGTAATGGAAAGCTATGTAAGGGTTATTGTTGAAGAATTACCCACACATATGTTATGCAAATAAAATAAAATTAAAAAAAAAAGAAATGAGACCTTTATCAGAATCTTTTAATGTAAATATGTTTTCCCAGTTTATTGCTTCCCTTCTAATCTTGTCTGCATTAGTTTTGTTTGTATAAAACCTTTTTAACTTAATATAATCAAAATTATCTATTTTTGTTCAATAATGAATTCTTGGTCTTCTTTGGCCACAAATTCCTTTCTTCTTCACAGATTTGAGAAGTAAACTATCCTATGTTCTTCTAATTTGTTTATAACATCATTCTTTATGTCTAGATCATGAACCCATTTTGACCTTATCTTGGTATATGGTATTAGGTGTGGGTCAGTGCCTAGTTTCTGCCATACTAGTTTCAAATTTTCCCAGTTTTGGTCGAATAGTGAGTTCTTATCCCAAAAGCTGGGGGTCTTTGGGTTTTTCAAACACAAGATTACTATAGTCATTGACTATTTTGTCCTGTGATCCTAACCTATTGCACTGATCAACTACTCTATTTCTTAGCCAGTGCCAAATGGTTTTGATGACCTCTGCTTTATAATATAGTTTTAGGTCTGGCACAGCTAGGCTATTTTCACTGGCATTTTTTCCTATATGCCACATTTAACAGAGACTTGGCCCAACAAAGAACACAATATGCAGAACATACTGTGATCTCTGCAACACCAGAAGTTTGAACAACCTTTCTATATGTATACTAACCACACATTTTCCCTGTGTGTACGCACCTTTCCATTTGTGTTTACAAAATATGTTCACTCTTTCCAATGAGAATGTATATATTTGTGAGAAAGTATACCACAGGTCTCTCAAAAAAAATTCTATGACTATTTTTATTATTATGCTTTTCCTTTAAATCTTTTCTTTGAATTGATTGTGTTCTGTGACTTATTAAAAGTAAAGAAATTAGTTGGAGTGAGAGGTGCAAAGAAAAGAGTTGTAAACTATGGTTTCTAGCAAGTATATATGACAAAGTATTCTGAACCTGAGAAAGATTTTCTGGGGGCCCCACATATGAGAGTGAGATGCCCTCAGGTGTTATACATAATTATAAATAATTGTGTGGGATACAAACATAATTATAAGTAAATGTATGCTTTACATGCCTATTATCATTATTTACAGCACTTATTTATTTGATGTTGATGCAGCAAAGTTAAAAAGAGAAGCTTTCCAATTTCCCAATTTATCTTTTATTATAACAACTAAAACCAAAATCAGACTCAAATAAAGCTCTCAATCTTTTGTGTTAATGAGAAACATTAGCACATTGAATGTGATGTTTTTTATTTATGATTCTTAGGCTCAATTCTCTCCTTCACTTCCAAGAGAATTCTTGTAATGCTTCACAGAAGAATTGAGAAGACCTTCCCTATAAAGTCTACAACTATTATCAAGTTAGTGTAGCCAAGGTCTCATGTCTGTCTAGCCAAGAGAATGCTGAGATTGTCAACTATGTATATTCATTCAGAAGTAGAAAAGGTGAAGCTTCGGGGTCTATAATAGGTCATTCATTGTGGATAGGTATATATCACTTATTAATATTATTTGAATATAATTTTATGTGATGAGATATTGTTTGAACTCAGAATGTTGACCTGCCTTCAGGAACTCTCAAGGAATGCCAGAGAAGGCTACAAGGAATTTGGGGGTTTCCCTAGGTGCTGGATTGACCCCAAATTCTTTTTAGAATCTTCATGCCAAGGTCTTGTTTTGGGTCCACCCAAGCTTGTATTTTTAGTTCCCCTTTTATTTTGGTTTCACTCAATTTTTTTAAATGTTTACATTTACTAATATCCATCTCAGTCTACCTTGCTTTCAACTTGGTAAAAGTGCTTAATTGTGTTCCTGTGGTTTTTATGTGGATACCTTGTCTAAATCCTATACAATATAAACCTTTCAGAGCCACATCTCTTTTCTGATTTGCTCTGCTTTACCAAATGACCTAATACATTTCTTTCTAAAACTATTTCAGATTTTGAGGTTGGTTCTCCTAAAGAACACACATTTATATCAAATCTATAATGCATTAATCAAGAAGTTGAGGGAAATAACTATAAACCTTCCAGGATAGATTGCTGCTTTTTTGAATGAGCAAATCAGTAAAATCTTCAGATTTAACTCAGACAGCTCCATAACTTACCACAGAAAGCTATGTATATGGTCCTCTTGCTGCAGGGTAGAATATGTCCTTTTTTTGTAGAACTACTATCCCTTCAAGAGAATTCATTCTTCTATTCATTCTTTCATCCCTCCATCCATTTCTTTTTCCCATTCACTAACTATATTAAGTGGGAACCATGGTAGCCATTAGGGTACTATAAGTTTGTGAGGGATGGCTTATCATAATAGACCCTGTCCATCTGTGGGCAAGGATGTAGGGGTATGTAATGAGATATATTGTCTATTGAAGGACTTTTAATTTAATTTGTAAGCTTAGATGATAGTGACCCGGTCTTGCAGGGGTAGGAGTTAGGGGATAGCTATAAGACACATAAGCTCTATACCTCCAGGGTAGAGCAGAGAATTGAAGGGTGAGAGAAGGTAAAAATGTTCTAGTTCAGTAGTTCTAGAATGTGTCTGACAGCTCATCTTAGGCAATAAAAAAGGAGTCATTGGTTAGATGTCATTACATTACAGGGTCATAGTTTGAGTTGACATGGATTGAGAAGTAACCTTATCCTGGGAATGGAAGGTGGAGCAAGGAAGGTCAGACAGTGAAAAACTCATGGATGTTTACCATTCAGTACTAGTTTAAGAAAACTGATAGAGGAGAAAACAAAAACTCAAGTCAGAGACAGTTATTATCAAGTTATTATTATATATTATCAAGCTAAAAGTTATCATATATCATATTATCATGTATCATATATATCAAATATAAGCATTTAATATATTCCAGGAACAATGGTAGAAATGACAAAGGTAAAAATCAAATTGTCCTTGTCCTCAAGTTTGTTCCCCATAAACAATGGAGAATTTTGTTTCAAGCAAGCTACCAAGGATTTGAGGGAATGGATAGAGAATGAAAGAGAAAGAGCTAAAATCACTGCAGTCCCCAGAAGGACTTGGAGCCTGAGAAGATCATGTGAGAAGTGAGGAAGGGATAAGTCTTTCTTGTCTTTCTTGCCAAGAGGTGTCTCCAGGACTGTGGACAATAAATTGAGGACAAAAGGAAACATAGATCTGAAGCTCAGGAAGAAAAAGTGACCTGGAGGAATCTCATGACAGAAGTACCTGCCTCAAAGGTCTAGAGTCCTCCTCCTGAATCCTAGTTTCAATAAGGTTGAGTCATCCAACAACTGTGCTAGACTGAATATACCTGATAGAAATCTAGAGCAAATTTAACATTGGAGCAGAAAGTGGCTAGTCAAGAATAATAATCATTGACATTTATATCAGACTTTATATTAAAATATCCCATTTGATATTCACAACAATTCCTGTGAAGGAATTGTTATTTATTTTGGACTGGCCTTATGATTTCACTTTTGTAGGTAATTCCCAAGGGCAGATAGAGTTGGCTAGAGTCAGAAAGATTCATCTTCCTGAGTTCAAATATGGCTTCAGACCCTTTTTAGCAGTGTGACCCTGGACAAGTCACTTAACCCTGTTTACTTTAGTTTCTTTATCTGTAAAATGCTCTGGAGAAGGAAATGGCAAACTGCTCCAGTATGTTTGCTAAGAAAACCCTAAAAAGGGGCACAAAAAGTTGTACATAACTGAAAAGTAATAATAGAATAATAAATAATAACAGTAATAACAGAGAATTCCCAGCCTGGAAATTTCCTAGAGCCAGTACTAATCAGTGACTTATTTGCAACTTAACTTTAGAAAGTTGCCTGGGGAAACCAAGTAATGGAATGGCTATTCTAGGGTCATATAGCCAGTAGGTGTGTCAGTGATAGGACTTGGATTTAGACTTCATAATCCAGAGCCAATGTTTCTAGGCGTGGTTATTCTGTCTTGCTATCTCTTAAGTTGAGTCAAGCAATAATCAACTACCATGGATAAGCATTTACTCTCTGTCAAGCTGTTAAAATACAAAGAAATAGCAAAAAGCAATCCCTCCCCTTGTGAGGAACTGATATTTTAATGGGGAAGATAACACAAATAAATCAGAGCATGAAGGTAAAAACAGAGTCAATGGATGATAAACCTTAGAGGAGATGGAACTAGTATTGGGGGAAGCCAGGAAAAACCTACTGGAAGAAGCTTGAATTGAGTCGTAAAGGAAGCCAAAGATTCAAAAAATCAGAATTTGGGATTGGATGGAAGGAAACTTTTTAAGAATGAAGAGATAGGACAAAGGCACAGAGATGAGAGGTGGAGTGTCATGTGCTAGAAACAAAAAGTAGGCAAATGTAGCTGGATCATCACAGACCATGTGGAAGACAGTAAGAAAATTGCCAAGTTATGAAGAACTTTAAGCTAAACAAATGAATTTATTTTTGATCCTGGAGGTAAAGGCAGCCAGCCACTGGAATATTGAATAGGGGAATGACATGGTTAGAAAAATCATTTTGGCATCCGAGTGGAGAATGGGATGGAGTGTGGGGGGAGACACTTGGAAGCATTAGAAGCCTGTTTCAATTATCCAGGTGAGAAATAATGAAGGTCTGAAATAGGATAGCAGGCACATGAGTAGAGAAAAGAGAATCTATACCACAGATGTCATAAAAAAATTTAAAAATTGGACAACTGATGGAATGTGTAAGATAAACTATATGAATTCAAGGTGACACAAAAGTTCTGGCTTGGGTAACTGCAAAGATATTGGGACTCTTGACAGTCATAGGGTAAGTTAATAAGCAGAGAAAATTTTGAGGGAAAGAAGCTTAAAAACTAATTTGGACATATTGACTTTGAGATGCCTATCAGTTCAAACTATATAATTAATAGACTATGATCAGAGAAATAGATCTGGGAATCCTTTTCATAAAGGTAAATTGATAGCCTGGGAGCTGATGAAATCACCAAATGAAAGAAATAAGGTCCCCAGCAAAAAGGGTGAAGGAAAAGGCACAGTAAGCTTAAAAGACAAAAGAAAATTTTGGAATCCTTGTTATAATGAGTAGGATCAATAATCAATTAGGAAGGAGTAATAGGATTATCTTGGTATAGTGAAGACCCATTTGAAGTTGGCTAGCTTAAATTTGTAGTACATTCACTCAACATAGTTTAGTGATTTCCTCCAGTTCTATTGAACATGAGTAGGAGCAAAGGAGGAAAATGGTGGAAATTATCCAAGGTTGGAATTGGACAAGATGGGATTGGCTACAGGACAAAAGAGCAAGGAATTCAAGAATGAATGGTAGTAAAGAGTTGATCTGATTCACCAAGAGGTCAAGTTATGAAGGGAAGAGAGCACAGACAAAAAAAAAAAAAAAATGGTTGATAGCCTGGGATGCTCCTGAAAGACAAAAAGATTGGAGATTGTGGTAAGGATGAAAAGTAAGTTTTGGAAAATTGAGGCATAAGCAGAAATGGAAAGATAAGAGATTATGATCAGATAAAGGAAATTCAGAATTCTTGAAACTGGAAGGGGAATATTTCTGGTAATGGCAATATCAAGGGTATGACTATTCCTGTAACTGAGGTAGAATGGAGGACCAGGTGGAGAATAGTTTAAATAGACTGAACAATTGGAAAATTACAGTATTTGAAGGCATCAACATGGATGCTAAAGACCCTTAGAATAAAGGAAGAAGTTGGAGTAGGGAGAAAGACTTTAAGCAACTAATTAAGAAAGGAGGGAAAATGTCATTTAAGATACAAAAACAACACCCAGAATAAGTGATAACTTTAGATTGAACTACCCTCAAAGGAGAAGTGACCAAATGATGAAGAGTATGAAAACAGCAATGGAGAACAAGGAATAATCTGACTAGATAGAATCAGGAGATATTAGTGAAAAAATAACCAATACTGGAAAGGATGATCAGAGATAGTGTTATCAGGAAGAAGTCATTTTAAAATTAGAATTTTTTATTTATATTTTAATTCTATTTTTATATTTACATATACTAATTATTTTATTTTCTATTATCCCCATTTTTTCCTAGAAAGAAATTGAGATTTAATCCAATAAAGTGACTTGCCCATGGTCATACAAATAATGTCATAGGATAAATTCAAATACAAAGCACTTCTGATTCTTTCCACCTTCTTTCCCTGTTTCTTCCTCAGGAAGAGAGAGCTAAAAAGTAAAGTATAGTTCTCTAGGGTTAACATATAAGAAAATAATTGATTTTTAAGCTTATGAACTAACAACCCAAACTATTCCCTTACCTGGTTCTTATATAATTTCTTTCTATATTGTTTCCTGTTGTTTATGACAATAAACTTTAAAATGTAAGAGGGATTGTGGGCTTTGTAAATTTTTTTGTTACAATCTTTATCATCTATAAAGTTTTCAAGATACAAAGATAATAAGAGGAAAGACTATATAAGAAGCAATGAAATTCAGAAAGAAAGTGGCTTTGTCCTCTCTCACAGGGTAAGTTGGTTGGCAGGAAAATGCAAGGAGTAGGAAAGGCAGCAAGAAAAGTCCAGAAGAGGGCATTAGTGAGCCAACTCTTGGGGCTGGCTGGCAAGAACCCCACAGCATGGCGCTGTACCATGTGCTCCGAGTCCTTTGACATCACAGGGGAATACAAGGCTCCAAGAGCTTAGAATATAGAAAGGAAGATAGGGTATGTATGCTAGGATCTAACACAGGACAGTATTAGGAAGTAATAATGCCATGCTATAGGATAAGTCTTCTTAAACTTTTTTCATGGGCAACCCCTTTTTGCCCAAGGAATTTTTACATGACCCTGGATATATATGTATATGAAATAGGTATACAAATCAGACATTTATTGATAATAAATCATAATTTTGCAACCCCCACATTCTCTTATGTGACCCCACAGTTTAAGAAACTTTGCTATAGGAGAATTCAGAGGAATGAATGAATGAATGAAAAAGCACTTATTAAGCACTGACTGAATGTGTGTCAAGCACTGTGTGAGTCTGAGAAAAGGCAGCTAGGTGATATAGTGAACAGAGCACAAGGCCTGGAGTTAGGAAGATTTAAGCTAAAATCTGTCTCAGAAACTCCTTACGTATATGACCCTGTGCAAGTCACTTAACCGTGTTTGCATCAGTTTTATCACACACAAAATAGGAGTAATAACACCTACTCCTAGGGCTGATGTGAGGATCAAAAAGATAATAATTGGTAGAACCAAAGTTAACAGGAATTGGGGGTACATGACAGCATCTGCAACATAGATCTCTACCTCTTCCATGAAAAGAGATGCAGCCTTTAGCTCTTCTCAAGGATCAAGTTTCAAATTAAATTCTGAAATTCACCAAAGTTCAGAGAAAATGAGAAAATTAAGGAGATAAGAGATTGCTAAGATTGCTAGTTATGTTTTGCATCAGGGATCAAACCATAGGTTCAGAGAGGACACAAAATAGGATGTCAGATTGTGAAATTAAATCCCTAACCAAGAGAGCATTGTATATAGTAACAGCAATATTGCTTTAAGAACAGCTTTGAGCAACTAAATCAGTTTTACTATTTATAAATACTCATATTAATTGCAAAGGACATATGAAGGAAGATGCTATCTGTATCCCAAGAAAAGACTGACAAATAGAAATATGTATAGAATGATTTTACATATCTATGTATATGTATGTCCACATACATACATGCACACATATGCACATATTTGGGTCTGATGTTAGGGTGGTGGGCAGAAGGAAAAGAATTTTGCATGATATATTTATTATATATTTAAAACGAATAGCAAGTTGTACATAATAGTTTCATGTGTAATCTTTTTTATTCTACTATGTTATGAAAATTATTATTTTATTTCATAAATTAAAAATTAAATAAGTAATTTTTTAAAAATCCCTCAAGGTGGAAGTATCTACTGAATACCACAGGTATTGATTCCTATTAAATACATTAGTTTATTTGCAAACCTATAGTGCTTATTTTCTGAAACACCTCATTTCCCTTCTTTCCCTCATATTTCATTTCTTATAAAATTTTCATCATTTTCACTCTCTTTTCAGAAATCTTAAAGCTTGAATACAGAAGGTGTCAGTGTTCTTAATGTCCCTCCCAATTTATAATAAAGTAAATTAGGTTATCATCTTTAGCACAGCCCCCCTGTGTGTGTTATTCAGTTTGTATAATTCCTCTTCCATAAGTAGGACATAACCTACTTTTATTGCAGTTATCAAAAAGCTTGCCCAAAAAAGAGAGAGAGAGCTAACCTAACATTAAAAACTGTTCTTCATTTAGTAAAATAATATTGATTAGGAGGGTGGTTCCCATAGACAGAAAACACTATGATTTTAAAAGTAGATAATCTAGTATAGATAAAATAGGAAGGGAAATCAGAAAAGAAATATATTAACAGATTTCCCATAAAAATGGACTTGTGCAGCACAGCTAATGGATTCAATCTATTCGATAAACCCTTATTGAACAAATTTAAATCCATTCAATAAGTCCTTATTAAGTGGAAGGCACAATGCTAAGTGTTTCAGAAGACTTAAAAATGAATAAGAAGCAGGGGCAGCTAAGTGGTACAGTGGATAGAGCACCAGCCCTGAAGTCAGGAGGACCTGAGTTCAAATCTTATCTCAGATACTTAACATTTCCTAGCTGTGTGACCCTGGGCAAGTCACTTAACCCCAATGGCTTTAGCAAAAATAAATAAATAAGAAGCAATTTCAATTCCAAGGATTCAATTCAATTCTTAAGGATTTACAATCTAGTATCATTACCAGAAGCATTGATAGTTTAAAAATAAAGCTGGGATATCTCTCTTTATAAACATTTCAGAAAAGTCAGGATCTTCTGGATAGCATATATAATCTAAAGAGAAAGGAATAAAGAGAAATCTTCATTACTTAGGATGGACTCCTGATTGGACAAAGGATACTGTTTTCCCTTTTACTCAGTGCATCTCTCTGCTTCTCTTCTTTCTTTTTTGTGTTGGGTTTGTTTTGTGTTTTGTCATATGGACATCTGCCACCAATCAGGTTCTGAAAATCAACAATAATGATAATTATCATCATCATCCTGCCATCAAAGTAATTTAAGCTAGGGAGGAAATTTTGGTTTCTAAAATGCAAGATTTTCACAACAAATGGAATTGTATTTGGAGACTAAAACAGTCAAATTGAGATTTGAACATTCAGTCATTTCAGTCATGTCCAACTCTTTATGACTGGGTTTGGGTTTTTTTTTTTTTTTTTTTTTTTTTTGGTAAAGATACTGTAGTATCTTACTATTTTCTTCTCCAATTTATTTTACTAATGAGGAAACTGAGGGTTAAGTGACTTGCCCAGAATCACATAACTAGTAAATATCTGAAGCTGGATTTGAATTTAGGAAGATAATTCTTTCCAACTCCAGATTCAATGCCTGCTAAATATTATAGTGACACAACAAAGCAATGTGAACAAATGAAAGGTTTATTTCATTTTTTAAAGAAGACAATTTTTTGAATAATTATGAGAATAAAAATGATCTACCCTTGTGAAGGTAAGAGTTCAAATCTGCCAGGATATGTATGTGAAGCACTGCATTATTCATCATAACCACAATGAGAATAATGTTGCTGTCCTTAGGTCTGAGTATTTATAAAGTCACAGGGAGTGAGATGAAAGGCAGTGTGGTGCAAGGAGTAGAGAGCTGGTTTTTGAGTTAGGAAGATCTGGGAATCTCAACCCAGCTCAAACATGACACAGTTACGTGACTACTAATGAAAAGTCTGGCGCAACCAGCAGTTCTCTAAGACTTAGTTCCAAGGCAGCATTAGTGAAGGAAGTCTCCTTATCTGGAGATTCCTTATACTCATGAAAACAACAGTCTAGCTCAAAGTATAAAACTAGACAGCAAAATCACAGGTAATATCATTTTCTCTCCACATAATGTACTAAAATTTCCTCAAGCCTGCGGTTTCTGGTTATGCTAATTAAATCAGTATTTTGCTTTGCCCATGCTGAAAGAAAAAAAAAACTATACAGAATAATTTTACTAAAAATGAGGAATTTCTGATCATGGTGCTAAAAACAAAATTCTCCTTAAACTTAAGATAATAATCTAAAAGACACATTATTTAATAGGAAATTTTCTAGAGGTGAATTTTGAGGATGGAGATGATTTAATACAGAAAAGGAAAAGGGGCTTTTCTTTTTTTTTCTTTTTTTTTCTTTTTTTATTATTAAAACTTTTTATTTGCAAAACATATGTATGGGTAATTCTTCAACATTAACCCTTACAAAGCTTTCTGTTACAAATTTTTCCCCCTACTCCCCACCCCTCCCCTAGATGGCAGGATATCCACTACATGTTAATTATGTTAAAATACTTAAGAAATCGAATATATGTATACAGATTTCCACACTTATTGTTGTGCAAGAAAAATCGTATCTACAAGAAAGAAAAATCATATAAGGAAACACAATGCAAGCAAACATCAATAGAGAGCATGAAAATGTTACGTTGTGGTCCTTATTTCATATCCCTGTCTCTGGGTGCATATGGCTTTCTTCTGTGAACAATTGGAACTGGTTTGATACAATTCTTTGTTGCAGAGAGCCATGTCCATCAGAATTGATCATCATGTAATACTGTTGTTGCTGTGCATGATGATCTCCTGGTTCTGCTAATTTCACTCAGCATCAGTTCATGCAAGTCCCTCCAGGCCTCTCTGAAATCATCCTGCTGGTCGTTTCTTACAGAGCAATAATATTCCATAATATTCATATACCATAATTTATTCAGCCACTCTCCAATTGATGGGCATCCATTCAGTTTCCAGTTTCTAGCCACTACAAAAAGGGCTGCCACAAACATTCTTGCACATGTAGGGCCCTTTCCTTCCTTTAATATCTCTTTGGGATATAAGCCCAATAGAAACACTGCTGGGTCAAAGGGTATGCATAGTTTGATAACTTTTTGAGCATAGCTCCAAATTGCTCTCCAGAATGGTTGGATCCGTTCACAGTTCCACCAACAATGCATCAGTGTCCCAGTTTTCCCACATCCCCTCCAACATCCATCATTATCTTTTCCTGTCATTTTAGCCAATCTGACAGGTGTGTAGTGGTACCTCAGAGTTGTCTTAATTTGCATTTCTCTGATCAATAGTGATTTGGAGCACCTGGAAAAGGAGCTTTTCAAGGAATAATTCAATTCAGTACACTTTTTTCCCCAATATTATTTTATTTTTTCCAAATATATGCAAAGATAGTTTTCAACATTCACCTCTGCAAAAACTTGTGTTCCAAATTTTCTCCCTCTCTAATTCCCCTCCCCAAGACAACAAGCAATCCGTTATAAGTTAAACATGTCAGTACACTTTTATTAGGCCCTTACTATGAACTAGTATGTTAGTTCTGAGAAATACAGAGATGAAAAAAAACTACACACAGCATAGAGTCCTTGACTTAAGAAGTTTACAATTTTAGTAGTGAAGTTTCAGGTACTGGGGGTTGGAAGAGTGGGTAAAAATGTGAAGAATTCAGGAGACTGCTCATAGTCACAAAGAATTCATTTATTTTATTTTTTAGCAATAGATTTTTATTTTCAAAATTCATGCAAAGATAGTTTTCAACATTCATCCTTGCAAAACTACAAATTTTTCTCCCTTCTTTCCCCCTCTCCTCTAAACAACAAGTAATCCAATATAGGTTAAACATGTACAAGTCTTCTAATATTTCCACATTTATCATGCTGCGCAAGAAAAATCAGATCAAAAAGGAAAAAAATAAGAAAGAAAAAAACAAGCAAACAATAACAAAAAAGGTGAAAGTATTATGTCATGATCCACATTCAGTTTCCATAGTCCTTTCTCTGGATGCAGATGGCTCTCTCCATCAGTGTATTGGAATTGACCTGAATCATCTCATTGTTGAAAAGAGCCAAGTCCAAGAGATGTCATTTATTGACATGAAATGGCTCATGAGATAAATCAAATAAATCAAATTTCATAAGCAATGTGTTTTAGGTGAAGATGGACTTTTAAAGTTGGAAGGAAGAGAGAAAAGGAAATAAAGGAAGTGTCTAGAGAGTTAGAGAGGAGTTAGGGTGAAGTTAGAGAGGGCCCAGGGAAGGATTTAGTGGAGAACAACCTTGGATGTGTATCTGTCAGTAGCTACAAGGCTTCATGAGATGGCTGAATCTATCTTAGGTATGCTAATAAAGACAGTCTCAGGGATTCTTGTGAGTGACAATGGAGGCAGGATAGACTGATTGAAGTTCTGATTCTATATCACTAGGAAAATTAAACATAAATTTAAATAACCATAATACAAGTTAAATTGTAAAGTTAGGGTTTGATTAACCTGAGAAAATCAGTTTCTTGGAGGGAAACTCCCTATCTGGCAAGAATTGCTGAGAAAACTGAAGGCAGTCTGGCAAAATTAGGTTTAGGCTAGCATCTTACACCATACAACACAAAAAGTTGAAAACAGATATTTTATTTGAATACTAAAGGTCATACTATAAAAAACTGAGAAAAGAACCAGATCATATGTATCCCATTAACTGATTAATTCTTAACCAAACAAGGGATAGAAATAATAAAAAAAATAAATCAAATAATTTATAAAACATAAATTTGAGAAATTTTTACTCAAACTAAATCAATATAATTAAGATAAAAAGGGAAATGGTTAATTAAATGTATTTTAAATGATTTTTGCACTTGACTATTAAAAAAAGAGAAAGAGATATTGTTTGAACCAGATTATCTCTGACGAAGATTTGATACTCTGAATATAGGGAACTAGCACAAATATCTAAGTCAAGCGGTTAAAGGACAGAAGCACACAGTTCTCAAAAACAAAAACAAAAACAAAAACAAACCCAAAACTAAAAAAGACGAATAATAATGAGAAAGACTGTTCCAAGTCGCTAATAATCAAAGACACACAAATCAAAACAATTTTGATATTTTAACTCACATCCTGAAAAGAAACAAAAATGGTAATAGTCATTGTTAGTGGGGTTATAGAAAGAAAGACATGCATATTAATTGTCTAATGGAACTGTATTTATCCAATCATTCCTAAAGCAATGTGGAATTATACCAAGGAAATGACTAAAATATTCATCATACTCTTTGATCCAGAGATCTTAGATAACCCAAGAAGATCCTAGATCAAAAAGAAAAAATATGAGAAAGAAAAAAACAAGCAAACAACAACAAAAAAGGTGAAAGTATTATGTCATGATCCACATTCAGTCCTCATAGTCCTTTCTCGAATGCAGGTGGCTCTCTCCATCACAGTGTATTGGAAATGTTTATAGTAACACTTTTTTGTAGAATTATAAACAAAGTAGATGCCCATGAGTTGGGGAATAGCTGTACAAATTGTGATGGATGAATGTTATGGAACATTATTGTGCTTTAAGAAGCAATATGGAGATATATGAAGGAATAGGGAGAAAAACTGAAAATATTAATGCAAAATTAAAGCAACAGAAAAAGGAAAGTGATATACACAATGACTAACAACATAGAAGGAATAACAAGAAAACAACAGAAACTAGATGCTATAAAATTATAATTACTAATTTTAACTTCAAAGAAGAGGTATAAGGATGCATCCCTCTTTCTTCTTTGCAGAGGTGGAGGCCCTCAGGGAAAAGAGGAAAGGAATTAATATTTATTAAATTCCTAATATGTTCTCGACACTCTGCTAAATGCTTTACAAATATTTTCCCCATTTGATTCTCACAACAACCAATTTACAGTTGAAAAAAACTGAGGCAAACAGAAGTTAAGTGACAACACAGGGCTACACAACTAATATGAGGTCATTTTAGAGCTCAGGTCTTTCTGCATCCAAACCCAGTGCTCTATGTATTTGCACCACTTAGCTCCAGTGGGTAAAACTGAAAATAAGATCCAATCAATTGATGTCTATTAGTTTTGTTCAAACTTTGCCTTTCTCTCTTTTTTTTATTCTTTGTTATACAAGTTATTTCTTAGGAAGGGAGAGAAATGTAGTTGATATAAATACAAAAGATTTCAATTTTTAAATTGAATGCACATGACAATTCAAACTGTGGTTCAAAAAAAAAAAGCTACTTGGAGGCAGAGAGAATTTCATTATAGTCTTGTATCCTTAGTGCCAAGCACATAGAGTACTTAAATGTTTCTTGGGTTGAATTAAAATGAAAGATTCAAGAAAGGAGGAATCTAATAAATTGAGCTGGAGACAAACTTATGTGATTGAATAAATCATTTAACCTCTCTAGATCTCAGCATCTTCATCTGTAAAAAGAAAAAGGACCAGGAGATCTCTTCTAGTTTTAAGAGTAGGATTCCATGAACCTATGAACTAGTATTAATGGGGAATCTATATATCTTGATTTAATAGAAGAAAAACTTTATAGCAATTAAGGCTGTTTCCCCCAAATGGAATGGCTACCAAGTAGTCAACTTCCCCCCTCCCCTTTGAAAATGTTCAGACTAAAGATGGATGATAATTTGTGAGGGATGATGTTGAAAAAATTATCACTAGGAGGACTTGAACCATCTCACTGTGAAATTTCCTTTTCTAAGATTCTGTGATTCCACATGAACTTTGTTAATGAGAAGAACCAGGAGAGGAAGTGGTCAGGGGAAGGTTTTTCTACCTCCTTGCCCAAAAGGACATGTTGCTAATGTCCTTCCACATCTGAAGGAGAAAGCTGTACTCACAAATTAGTTATGAAATCATCCCAACTTCTCTTGCCAGAAAACTGCCTTTTATAGACACTACAATTCAAGGGTGATTTTCCATTTAAATTCTATGTAGTTCACAGCTCCTGGTCCTTACAACCTGAGCCAAGAAAAATGTAAAATATACTGGAACCTGGACCACTAAAATATAATATTTTATACTTATAGTTAAGACCACACACGGCATAAAAGGCAATTTCAAATTCCTTCATGAACAACATGCACATATTCTTTTATTGAGGGTAGTTGCTGCTGTATTGTTGGTTCTGTTTTAGAAGTAAGGGATGTTTGAGTCACAAAATTTGACTTTGCAGCTTGCCTGAGGCTTTGTAGCTGGCAGCCCCAATCCCTGACTCCTCCTAAGCTTAGATGTACAAAAACAATAAGAAGCATTTTAAATTCCTTTTATTTCAGACTCAATTTTTTTCAAGACTTTCTCAAAACTATGAAATTTTTATAGATAATGCTTCTTGCACAGGCAGATTACTAAAAATAATTGGAAAAATTAATGCCATTTTTAGGGAAAATCAATTGTTTAATAACTTATATTAAAAACCCAATCTAAATGGAGCCCAGGATCACACAGCCATTATGTGTGAAAAGCCAAAACTGGACCCATGCCCTCCTCACTCTAAAAAATATCTAACCCAGGTCAGTCTCTTGCTAGATATGTGATCCAAAGCAAGTCACTTAATTTTTTGGTAACTCATTTTCTTAACCAGATGGGGGTGAAGGGGTGAGGGAGTAGAAGGGGTGGATTTGGTGGCCACTAATTTTCTTTCCTACTCTAAATCTATGATTTCTGTAGTTCCAGCCATAATGACTTCTGAGAAACAAGTGAAAGACAGTGTTCCTGTCCTTAGGTCAGAGTCCAGTGATGGGAGGGAACATCAAGAGCCTGAGTTCAGAGAGAGATAGGAAAAATATAACAAATTTACTCACTTTAGATTAGGACTTAAACTGGCCAATAATTAATTATTCCTGGTTTTGAACAGGAGATTTAGAGACTGAGATGTTTAAGGGCTCCATACTTCTTTCTAATCTATCACATATTTTTATAAACTACTTGGAACAGAGAATACTCATCAAATTCCTAGATGACATAGTAGATACAGTGCTGTGCCTGGACTCAGGAAGACTCATCTCTCCAAGTTTAAATCCAGCCTCAGACACATATTTGTTTTTTCAATTGACTAAGTGGAATTGGTTGCTCTTTAAAACTCTTTCTCTCTGTCTGTGTCTCTGTTTCTCTCTCTCCATTTTGTTATACATGGGAACTGAGCTAAATTGTGAACCTTCCCAGAGATGAAGGGACTTTAAAACTGCTTACTTCAGTTGCCTCATCTGTAAAATGAGCTGGAAAAAGAAATGATAAATCACTATAGTACCTTTGCCAAGAAAACTCCAAAAGGGGTCACAAAGAGTTGGACAGGACTGAACAACAACAGAAAGCTGGGAAGAAAAGCTGATATGGGGGGGATGACTGATGAATCAGTTTCAGAAATATCTTGCTTAACTAAAACTAACGGAAAATAAATTACAATCATTACAATCCTGTGCTGAAATTAAAAAAAAATTATTATAGAAGTATAAGTTGAGGTATAAATGATTTAATAACAATTCATGTAAAAAAATCTACAGGCATTATTCAATGTATCAGCAATGAGATATCATAGCAAAAACAAACAAACAAAACAAGTACAGTTCTGAAAAGCAACAGTGAAAACTTAATAGATGAAAGCCAAAGCATTATATTATTTTTTGGTAAACATTTTAAGATGAAAATTGCAAGGTATTCTTTTGGAGTTGATAAGACTGGTCACTATGGAAACGACTAGCAGGATGATTTCAGAGAGGCCTGGAGAGACTTGCATGGACTGATGCTGAGTGAAATGAGCAGAACCAGGAGATCATTTTTCATGGCAACAACAATACTATATAATGATCAATTCTGATGAACATGGCTCTCTTCAACAATGAAATGTTTCAAACCACTTCCAATTGTTCACTGAAGAAAGCCATATACACCCAGAGAGAGGGATATGAAGTGTGGACCACAACATAACATTTTCATGCTCTCTATTGATGTTTGCTTGCATTGTGTTTCCTTTCTCTGATTTTTTTTCTTGTAGATACGATTTTTCTTGCACAACAATGATAAGTGTGGAAATATGTATACATATATTTGATTTGTCAAGTATTTTAACATAATTAACATGCAGTGGATTTCCTGCCATTTAGGGGAGGGGTGGGGAGTAGGGGGGAAAAAGCTTTGTAAGAGTTAATGTTGAAGAATTACCCATTCATATGTTTTGTAAATAAAGAGTTTAAATAAAAAAAAGAAAAAGAAAAGACTGGTCACTATCGTATATAGGCAAGAACACTTAAGACTCTTTGGTGTATTTTGGTGGCCTAGATTCACAACTCATTTCAATTCAACAAAAAACTTGTGAAGTGCCTATTACCTGCATGGAATACTGGGGATATAAAAATAAAAATGAGAGTCTCTGGCCCCAGGTAGCTTACATTTTACTGAGAAAGAAGGGAGATAATACAAATACAGAAATAAGTCAATTCAAAGTATATATGAAATAATACAAAGCAATTTCAAGGTAATTTCACTTGGCTCACTCCCTACCAGTGATGTTCCTCAAATTTAGGGGGTCCAAGCACTTTAGTTGCATTTAACTACTTAACAATCAGATCAGTTTTTATAAAGGAATATTTACTTCAAACATACGTTCACTTCCACCTCTTGGAGGACCTAATTCCCTTTAAAATCCCTCCATCTCTGGGAAGGGTAAGGATTAGATTCTTAATTTATCTCAGTCCTTGTATAATAACAAAATGGAGAGATTGAGGCAGAGATAGACAGACACAGAGAGACAGAAAGATAAAGTTTTAAAGAGGCAACTAGTTCTATTCATTCAATTGAAAAAGGCTGTTAGCTGTCATGTGGTAGGGAAATCCTGAGTGCCTTCTGGAAATTTGGGCTACTCACCTCACAGAGCTGTTGCAGATTTTAAACAACCATATAAATCAAAAATTAGTATGGTTAAGAATTTAGGAACCATTTCATTTTTTTTATTAAAGCTTTTTATTTGTATAACATATGTATGGGTAGTTCCCCAGTATTGATCTTTACAAAGCTTTCCGTTACAAGTTTACCCCCAGTCCCCTCCCCTCCCCTAGATGGCAGGAAGTCCACTACATGTTATTAATATTAAAATACTTGACAAGTTGTGCAGGAAAAAATCCTATCTACAAGGAAAAAAAAAGGAAAATCAGAGAAAGGAAACACAATGCAAGCAAACCTCAATAGAGAACATGAAAATGTTATGCTGTGGTCCACATTTCACATCCCTCTCTCTGGGTGTATATGGCTTTCTTCACTGAACAATTGGAATTGGTTTGAAGCATTTCATTGTTGAAGAGAGTCATGTCCCTTAGAACTGATCCTCATATAGTATTGTTGTTGCCGTGTATAATGATCTCCTGGTTCTGCTCATTTCACTCAGCATCAGTTCATGCAAGTCTCTCCAGGCCTCTCTGAAATCATCCTGCTGGTTGTTTCTTACAGAGCAATAATATTCCATAACATTCATATACCATAATTTATTCAGCCACTCTCCAATTCAGCTCACTCTACAAAAAAGGGCTGCCACAAACATTCTTGCACATGTGGGGCTCTTTCCTTCTTTTATGATTTCTTTGGGATATAGGCCCAGTAGAAACACTGCTGGGTCAAAGGGTATGCACTGTTTGATAACTTTTTGAGCATAGCTCCAAATTGCTCTCCAGAATGGTCGGATCCGTTCACAGCTCCACCAACAATGCATCAGTGTCCCAGCCTTCCCACATCCCCTCCAACATTCATCGTTATCTTTTCCTGTCATTTTAGCCAATCTGACAGGTGTGTAGTGGTACCTCAGGGTTGTCTTAATTTGCATTTCTCTGATCAATAGTGATTTGGAGCAACTTTAGAAACCATTTCATAAAGAATAGTTGAAGGAACTGGGCTTGTTTAGTTTGGAGATGAGAACATCTAAGGACAGTTACTGAGACATCTTCCATAGGCAAATATTTCTCATATACATTTTTTGAGAAACTTAACTCTGGCAATCTTGCACCTTGATAGTGCGTATCTGACAACTTGCATTCTCATAGATTCTTCTTTGAAATCAGAAGTAGAAATTTTTTTATGAGTACATAATTAAACTAGTACATTGATCACTTGGGAGAAATTTTGCTCAGATACATTTTCACATTGTTGTTCATCAGCAGCAGTGGATTAAGGCTAGATGATTATTTTGCTGGTGAAATTTATTTAGCTTTTATAATTTCTGGGAGTCATTCACATGTTAGAATCAAACAGAGCAGATGTAGACTCTGGAGGAGATAGTCAGGTCTAATGTTTTGTGAGAGAAAACACACAAACACATATACCAAGAAAAAAGTAGGGACAGAAAGGAAGGATGCAACTTGAGGGGAAAATATCTGTTTAAAAATGGGAAAATAGTACCTGTCCTGGAATTCCATTGGACTCCTATTGATGGGTTTCATTGAAACCCTTAGTTGGGTAGAGAGAACAAAAAAGGAAAAAATGATAAGCAAAATCTCTGACTCTCTGAAAACTCTCAGACTGATCAGAGAGCTCCAAAGACCCTTGAGAAACGCTGCCTTCAAGCATGGTAAACACATGATTTAAAAAAAACAAAAAACTTTTTATTTTCAAAACATATGCATAGATAATTTTCAACATTCACCCTTGCAAAATCTTGTGTTCCAAATTTTTTTCTCCCTCCCTTCCTCCTATCCACTCCCCTAGATGGCAAGTAATCCAATATATGTTAAACATGTGCAATTCTTCTATTTATAGTTCCACAATTATCATGCTGCACAAGAAAAATCAGATCAAAAAGGATTAAAAAAATGAGAAATAATACAAAATGCACCACCACCAACAAAAGAAACACATGACTTTTTAATATTCTGCATCTCTTCTTCAGGCTTTTTATCTTTCAAACTTTAACACAAAAATATTTTTGACGTTTTTGTTTTCCTGGTGAGGATAAGTATTAGTTTTTCTTCCCCCCCCCCTTTTTTTTTTTGCTGCTGCCCTTGCAAACTTAGTTATATTGCTGCCAATCTCTTGCAACTAGTTGTTGGATAAATTGTAGGCTCTTAACTTAGTTTCTTTTTCTTCATCTACAAAAGCAACATATCAACTATTCAAGGACTAAACTGGGATATACAGGGCCAAGACAGACAGGAGCCTCTTGTGCCCTCTGCCAAAACTTGGCTAGTGAAAAACAGATTTATTTGCATTGCTATATTTATTTCTTTTATTTTATTTTATTCAGAGTTTTATTTATTTTGATCTTTTTTTAATCAACGGCATATCTTGTCTCTAGCTTAGTCAACCAATCAATAAACATTTATTAAGAGCTATTATTAAGAATCTGTAGATAGAGCATTGGAACTGGCGTCAGGAAGGCCCATCTTCCTAAATTCCAATCTGGCTTCAGACACTTTCTAGTTGGGTGACTCTGGGCAAGTCACTTTTCTATGTTTGCTTGTTTCCTCAACTGTAAAATGAGCTGGAGAAGGAAATGGCAAATTACTCTAGTATTTTTGCCAAGAAAATCCCAAGTAGGGTCATGAAGAGCCATGAAACACCCAAACAGCAGCATGATTAATTATCTTCTAGAAACTTTTATTAAGCACTTGGCAAAGCATAATCTAGTGATTGGGGATATGAAGTTCAAATCGGGCAAAATCTCTGGCCTCAGGGAAATTATATCTAGTAGGTTTACATGTAGTAGATGGCAACATAGTGTAGTGGAAAGAGATAAGTTGAGCCTTATATTCAAACCTAGCTTTGACACTAATTACTTGAGCACATCATGTGACTTTTCTGTTTGGACCTTAGTTTTCATATCTATGAAATGATAAGATTGGAGACTTCTGAGGTCCTTTCTAGCACTAAAGCTACGATTTATATATTCTACTTTATTTATATATCTGTAAAATACAGGATCTATTAGAGAGCCTCTAAGATGTCTTCCATCTCTAACTTCATGATCCTATCAGATCAATAAAGTAGTAGGGAATCCTTCCCTTCTCCATAGTTACCGAGTGCCTCCAGAAAGCTTATCAAGACTTCATAGTAATTTGCATTAGCCCTGACATTAGCTGTCAGCAATTGAAATGAATTTAACTGGAGCCAAGAGGAAAGAAAAGCTAGAAAAAAAGATTTGATAAACACCTGAAGGACTTTTTTTTGTGGGCCTACAGTAGGCCTCAGGGCCTAATAAAAGAGCTGGAAATTTGTTGATTGGCTCCCAAGGAAGTTGGTGACTTAGTCAACCACTGAAGAAACTCCCTGTGGAAGAAGTCCTAGCAGCAGACTACATTTTGAGCAGATGGTAGGAATGGTTCATTTAAAAAAAAAAAAAAAAGTCTATCTTTGGCTAAGTGTCACTAAGCTATTAGCTGGCCAAGACTAAACTAAACAAAAACAACTAATTAAAAGCAAATAGAGATTGCAGAATTTCATAAAATAGGATTCTATATTTCTTTTTTTAATTTTTAATATTCTTTCATTTTTTTTATATTAAAACTTTTTATTTGCAAAACATATGTATGGGTAATTCTTCAACATTGACCCTTACAAAGCTTTCTGTTACAAATTTTTCCTGCTTAGTCCCTACCCCTCCCCAGATGGCAGGAAATCCACTATATGTTAATTATGTTAAAATACTTGACAAATCGAATATATGTATATGTATTTCCACACTTATAGGTTTCTATATTTCACTAACTCTGCAGATAACTCAAATTATATTCTTCTGCTTCTAGTAGGTTCTACTCTATATCTTCTCTCAAAGGATAAGGGAAGCATACAATATCAATATAATTGCCCAATAAGTGAAATATTATTATATTGATTAGCATCTTATAGACAATTGTGCCCATTGATTACATGAAAACTATAGATTACATGAAAGCATCTCAACTGTACCTCTAAGCTGGATTCAGACTGGGGCAGACAGCATTTTTAAGGCAAATATTGACAATTCTAAACATCAATGTAGCACAAATACTAATTACATTATAAAAATCAATTCAGTAGAAATCAAAGGCAATATTATTTTTAAAAATCCAGAATAGATATGAAGGGGTGTATAGTGTGTTCAGGGAGGACTAGGACCTCTGGTGTGAGGGCTTGCTGAGCCCTTTTCAGGCCTGCTCATCCACATTTGGTTTCCATCTGTCGCCTAATTCTCGCCTGTGGCTCCAAGAAACTGTAGCATGAGCAATGGTCACAGCCCAGGAAACTGTCTTGGCAGATAGGCTTGATCAGTTTGAAAGTAATCTACAGGCTTTAAACCAGTTGGGGAATTAGGGAGACGAATACCCCAAGCATGTGAAGGCAGAATGGGGGGATAAGAAAAATTTGTTCCAATGACCACTGCCCTGGCTTTTCTGAAATGTTTGCTGGAATGGATATGTTATAGAAAGCTAGCAAAATTTGGGATTCACGATTATACCTCCAGGCAATTCTTGAATGTAGAATGTAGCATTTGGGGAACCATCTTCTAGAAGAAAGTTTTCCCAATCTTTCTTAGTTCAAGTACCTTCCCTTTGTTGTTTCCAATTTATCATGCATATAGCTTGTTTTTACTTATTTATTATGCATTATTATAATAATGTATTATTATATTATTGTATAAATATAGCTTATTTGTACTAATATTATTATTAGTTAATAAAATTATTTATTATTTATAGTGTGAATTCTTTAAGGGCAGGAATACTGTCTTTTGTCTCTCTTTGTACCTCTAGAGTTTAGGACAGTAATTAGTGCTTAATATATACCTGTTAACTGACTAAAATAAACCATCACCCCATAGTCTAGTGGATTTTATAGCACCAAATTCACGAATCCTTAAATAGGGTCAAGAGCACTATACAAATCAAATGGCCTTCTCCAATTGATAAATGGTCAAAAGATATGAACAGACAATTTTCAGATGATGAAATTGAAACTATTTCTAGTCACATGAAAAGGTGTTCCAAATCACTATTGATCAGAAAAATGGAAATTAAGACAACTCTGAGGTACCACTACACACCTGTCAGATTGACTAAGATGACAGGAAAAGATAATGACAAATGTTGGAGGGGATGTGGGAAAACTGGGACACTGATACATTGTTGGTGGAACTGTGAATGGATCCAGCCATTCTGGAGAGCAATTTGGAACTATGCTCAAAAAAGTTATCAAACTGTGCATACCATTTGACCCAGCAATGTTTCTATTGGGCTTATATCCCAAAGAGATTTTAAAGGAGGGAAAGGGACCCACATGTGCAAGAATGTTTGTGGCAGCCCTTTTTGTAGTGGCTAGAAACTGGAAACTGAATGGATGCCCATCAATTGGAGAGTGGCTGATAAATTATGGTATATAAATGTCATGGACTATTATTGTTTGGTAAGAAACAACCATCAGGATGATTTCAGAGAGACCTGGAGAGACTTACATGAACTGCTGCTGAGTGAAATCAGCAGAACCAAGAGAACATTATACACAGCAACAAGACTATATGATGATCAATTCTGGTGGACATGGTTCTCTTCAACAATGATGTGATTCAAACCAGTTCCTATTGTTCAGCGATGAAGATAGTCATATACATCCAGAGAGAGGCCTGTGAACCACAACACAGAATTTTAACGCTTTTTGTGAATATTTCCATGCATTTTGTTTTCCTTCTTAAGTTGTTTTTTTTTCTCTCTTTCTAGATCTGCTGTTTCTTGTTTAGTAAGATAACTGTATAGATATGTATACATATATTGGATTTGTTACATAATTTAACATATTTAGCATGTATTAGATTACCTGTCATCTAGCAGGGGGGGAATGGGGGGGAGGAAGGGAAAAGCTTGGAACAAAAAAAAAGTTTTGCAAAGGTCAATGTAGAAAAATCACTCATGTGTTTTGTAAATAAAAAGCTTTTAATTGAAAAAAAAAAAGGAAACCAAATGGCTTAAACGAATATTGATATAGGCCATGCCAGATTTAAAAGTCCATTTGCCATTTTATTTACTCTTCACTCTCAAGATGATATTTGGTGACTGTCAATCATCTAGTCAGATATCCAAGGTTTTATCTAGCAGGGATACCTTGAACGACAAGGTATTTCACAAAAGTCTAAGATAGTTATTGATTACTCCCAGGGATGTAAGAGAATGTCAGGATATTCTTCTGATGCGGATAATGTAGAGTAGGCTTAAAACATTCATGTCAGGAGTTCATTACAATATATAGGGGAAATGAAAGGAAAAGTATAATAAATCGGATCTCTCCATTGCAATGTGGTTTGTCAAAGCGCAGGATTGAAACGAGAATCTGGAAGAACATCCAAAACTAAAGAGAGATCCATGTAAAGTAGGGAAGACAATCTTTGAGTGTCGGTGGCGGAATGAATTTTGTGTGCTATTTTGAGAATGTGGAGAGCAATTAGTTAACATGAGTATGAACGAAGAACAGGTCTGTGAGTCAGTAGGATATGTGTCAATGCATGTGTCAGTGAGGTGTAAATGTCAGTAAGTTCATTTGAGGACTCTGAGTGAGGATTTCTGGAGAATATAGAAACATGAAAGAATGGGTTCTGTAGTCAAGTGCTGATAATTTGAGCCTTGAGTTTGAATTCACCTTTGGTCCCAGTACACATATCCATGGAATGATAACAGTCTTGAAAGATCAGATCTAAAAAACAAAGTTAAGAAAAAATTTTGAAATGCCTAGCTAAATCCCAGGGAGTCATTTTAGCATTCGGAGATTCTGGCTGCAACTGGTTTTTTGGAATGATTTCTTGAATTGTCACTTAAGAGTAAAACATCTGAATAAAATTATGCATAGAAAACACTGTAGATTTACTAAATTATTATTAGATAACTTGAATTAGAGCTGCAAAAAAAATAAACATAGTCCCACATCTTTTTTTTTTAAACTGGTTTTTTGGAATGATTTCTTGAATTGTCACTTAAGAGTAAAACATCTGGGGCAGCTAGGTGGCGCAGTGGATAGAGCACCAGCCTTGAAGTCAGGAGGACCTGGGTTCAAATCTGGTCTCAGACACTTCCTAGCTGTGTGACCCTGGGCAAGTCACTTAACCCCAATTGCCTTAGCAAAAAGCAAAAAAAAAAAAAAAAAAAAAAAAAATAGTAAAACAGTTGAAAAAAATTATGTATAGAAAAAACTGTGTATATTTACTAAATTATTTTTAGATAACTTGAATTAGAGCTGCAAAAAAAAATAAACATAGTCCCACATCTTTTTTTTTTAAACAGATGAGAGCAGAGAAGTTCAGAAAGATCATACTGATATTTAGTAGTAGAGATGGGATTTAATTCAGGTTCATCATTTTTTCAAGATACCACTTTGCTGCTTTTCTATTTCATGCTTATGGGATGGAAGTGACTCATCCATCTGAGTTCCTTAAACTTAGAGTATGATCCTTTGTTTGGGGATAAAGCAGGAGTCCCTCTTCACAGAATGGGAGCTTGTTTGGGCTAATAAACCTGGGACTATTTCCTGATGAAATACTGTCTGAGAATGAGCCACTTTTCAATTCACCCTCATTCTTTAACAGGAAGCTGGGTGATCTTTCTTACCTCTGTTCAGAAATTTCTGAATTTGCCTCTTCTTGTTCCCTTCTCCCAGAGGATAATTAAAGGGATTAAAAAATGGAAAATTTTTTAATTTAAATTTTTTAAAAAATTAAACATTTTTAGTTAGTAGTACTTTCTTTTCCTTCTATACCTGTTGTTATTCAGTCTTTTTTCAGTGATGTCAGACTTTTGGAGTTTTCTTGGCAAAGATACTTAAGTGGCTTAAATGACCTGCCCAAGGTCATATCCTTTTTAAGTGTTTGAAGTCAAATTTGAACTTGGGAAGATGAGTCTTCTTGACTCTAGATGCTCTATCTATTGGGCCATCTTGCTACACTATCCCATTGGAAAAGAAAGCAAAATTAAAAAAAAAACAAATTCCTTATAACAACATTCAGAGTCAAGCAAAATAAATTCCCTTCTTGGTCATGTCCAGGTATACATTTTTAAAAGCCCCATTCTGCACCCTGAGTTCATCATCTCTCAGTCAGGGAATTCATGCTTTTGGAATCATGAGTGGTTATTATGTTAATTAATCAGACATTTCTCTTTCACCTGTTCAATGTAGGAACAGCTAATGGGGTATGATGCAACCCAAAGTCAGAATTAAGCATTTGTTATATACCTATTATATGTCTGACACTATGCTAGGCAATGGGCATAAAAACAAACGAGAGCAACAATTCCTTCTCTAAAGAAGTTTACAGAAGCATATGGCTGGTGTGGGTTTGCACCCAATGTGAGAGGAAACATCCTGAGAGTGATTCAATTTTAAGAAAAGATAGCAAGAGTGAAATTGAAGGATTTCCTGCAGAAGCACATAGTGGAAGCAGACATGTGCATTCTCAGCTTTAGAAATTACTTTATGAGTAACCTTAAATTTGAAAATTCACAAGTGCAAGACTAGAGAGAAATTTAGAGAGAAGGCATGTTTTTTCATGCAGAATGATCCTTGGAGAAAAAAAAATTAGCTTACATCATTCCTACTTGGCATCATTCTTGGAGAGTAAAACCAGCGAATGGCTTGAGTACTGTAGGAAGGAGGCTGCTTGTTCAAAAGCCCCTAGGATATGGTTGAGTGGGAGGAATACAGAAAAAGAGGGTTGCACCTATTGGATTGGCTAACATGACAGAAAAGGAAAATGATAGAATTTGGAGAAGATTTTGGAAAATTGAAATACTAATACTCTGTTGGTAGAGTAGTGAAATGATCCAACCATTCTGGAGAGCAATTTGGAACTATGGACTATGCATACCCTTTGATCCAATAATATTCCTACTAGGTCTGTAAACCAAAGAGATCATAAAAAGGGGGGAATATATACATATTCAATACATATACATATACATATACACATATACAAAAATGTTCATAGAAATTCTTTTTGTAGTGGTGAAGAATTGGAAATTGAAAGGATGGCTACCAGTTGGGGAATAGCTGAACAAGATGTGGTATATGAATGTAATGGAATATTGTGCTATAAGAAATAGTGAGCAGGCAGATTTCAGAAAAACCTAGAAAAACTTATTGAACTGCCACTGAGTGAAGGAAGCAAAACCAGGAGAACATCATGCACAGTAACAGCAACAATTTTGACAGACTTAGCTCTTCTCCACAATGTAAAAAGACAAAAGAGCCATAATGGAAAATCCTCTTCCAGCCAGAGAAAAGCTATAAAATCTGAATGCAGATCAAATCATAGTACACTATTTTCACTTTTTTTTTCTTGTGGCTTTTTCCTGTTCTGTCCCCTTTTGTTCATGTTTTTATGACATGATTACTATGGAAACGTATTTTATGATTGTACATATATAACCTATATCAGACTACTTGTCTTGAAGGGAGGGAGGGAAAAATATGAAACTGAAAATTTTATAAAAGTAAATGTTGAAAACTATCTTTATATGTAATTCAAAAAATAAAGTACCATTAAAAAAAGAAAAGATAAGTTTGGAAAGGATTATGTTGATCTTGTGGATGAGCAGAATTTCATCAAATGTCAGGATATTGTCTCAATAACCAAGTTAATTTCCTTTCCCCGGGGAAGCTAATGGATTATTTCAGAACTCTACATGTTTCTGTTATCTCTGTTCATGGCCTCCTGTAGATCCTTTTATGTCTTTTTACAATTTCTGTAATGTAAAATAAAAACTTCCCTTTAAGTAACTTACATGATTATATGGGAGGGGGTGACTTTTTTCTTGTTGTTTTTACCATATTGGGGAAATCTAGTCATATATCTTGAGCATAAAAAGAAATTTTCCTGGAGTAACACTAGATGAGGGCAATAAGTCAAAGAGGAAAAAAAAAACAAAACAAAAAACAATCCTATTGAAATCAGGCCTCTGAGATTAAATATAGTCCATGTGAACCTAGAGCTAGGTGTTGCATCGGGTAGAGTGCTAAGGCTCAAGTCAGGAAGACTCCTTTTCTTGAGTTCAGATCTGACCTCACATTTACTAGCTGTGTGAACCTGGGTAAGTCATTCAGTTTCCTCATCTGTAAAATGAGATGGAGAGGGAAATGGCAAATCTTTCAGTATCTTTGCCTAGAAAAACCTCAAAAGGAGTCATGAAGAGTTGAATACAATTGAAAGTTGAAAAAACAAATAAACTAAATGTGAGCCTAGGGTTTTGGGGGACCATGGGGCATAGATTGTACTTACTAATTTAGTAAACAGAGTTACAGCTAGGATCCAAAGTAATACAGAATGTGGCACTTATGTTTAAATAATGAAAGTTTCCCGACCTGTCAGAATATTTGGTCTACTTCCTTCTTAGAATAGACCATCTGTGCTGTGTGTCTTAGAGTGATTTATTCCCAATTCTTACAGATTTTGTTGAGTTGTGCAAACATGATGACTCTGGGAAACTCTAGGAAAGTTACATTTAAGTCAATATAAGTATTTTTTTTTCCTGAGGCAATTAGGGTTAAATGACTTGCCCAGGGTCACACAGCTAGAAAGTGTTAAGTGTCTGAGACCAGATTTGAACTCAGGTCCTTCTGACTTCAGGGCTGGTGCTCTATCCACTCTATCTGCCTTATCTGCATCACCTAGCTGCCACTAAATACATCTTTAAAACATGTAAAAGAGCATCTGAAAATGCAAGACAGTATGATTTAAAAATTAATTTTACACACATAAAATAGATCTTTTTTTAATTTTTGGCATGCCAGAAAACATGTTAGAGTGCTGTAAAACTTCAGAAGAAAATTATATTTAAACTTTGTTTCATGGATATACTTTATCTAGTTCAATTAATCAACATTTGTTTTGTACTTATTATCTGTCAGACACTTTGCTAATTGCTTTGAATACAATTATAAGGAATGAAATAATTGCTACTCCCAAGGAACTTACATTTTAATGGGGAAGACAACAAATATATACATAACTATATAAAGAATAAATTTAAAGTAAATTAAGTGCAATGCAATACATCAAATTAGATGGGAAAATAGTAGCAACTGGGGCTTTGTCATAAGCATCAATCTAAATCAGCACCTTCTTAGTTCAAATTCAATGTTAAGACAAAAAGAGGCATTAGCAAGTCACTGAACATTTAATAAAGGAGGAAATTTACTTTGTCCTAACACAGCAAACATAATCGAAGGGTTGTGTCTGCTCGGTCACTCCTCAAGGTCATACTTAATATTGCCATGGTATTGGGTACCCACTGAGTCTGAGAGAGATGGGTCTGCTTGTCTTGGGCTTTTTAGTGACCCTAAGCCAGGAAACTGTCAAAGAGCTAGGACAAATCAGGTTTTGTGGTGGGGAGGAAGCTGCACCAAAGGGAAGCTGGGTCCAAAGAAAGTTATATGTGGGAAGGAAGCTGTAACGGGGTAACGGAAACTGCATCAGGAAATTGTTATTCTACCACAGGGTGGGAGGAAATGAGGAACTCTATACAGAAGGTAGTGTTTAGACATTCTGTGAGATTGAGGTGAGGAGGAAGTGTGCTCCAGGCAGGGGAAATAGTGAGGAGAGACGTGATGGAGATGGGCAGAGAGAAGGAAGGCTAGTTTGGCTGGCTCACAGGAGGCAGAAGGGGAAATAAAGTGCAATGAGGCTGTAAAGGGCTTTGTGAGTGACAGGGGAATTTATAGGTGGTTCAAAGCCTACTATGCAAGATTTTTCATTGATGGAGACTGAATACTCCATGATTTGGGAGTTTAAGAAGAATGGTGCTGGTCTTGTAGTTTCTAGCTTCAAAAACACACAATTCCAGAGAAAGGTCTCTGAAAGGAAAGAAAGACCTTGGGAAGAAACTCAATCAAGATATCAGAGAATGTCTGTGTGGATGAGACATGGGGCTCTCTCTTGGAGATCAGATGTGAATAGTAGTGCAGTGAGAGGTTTGAACCAGGGAAACCTATTAGGAGGCAAGAGATCATGAGAGTCTGAATGAAGGAAGTACATTGGTAGCTGAATAAACTTAAGAGAAGTCAGATGCAAGAGAAATTCTGGAGATAGGAAGATTTGGCAATTGATTAGACATCTTTGTGAGGTCCAGTAGAGTGAGGAGTCCAGGAAATTGCAGCATTACAACTATGATAAACAAATATCGGTGCATTTATGAGCAAATTCATCACCAAGATGTCCAGACCACTTACCAAAATACCCTCCCTGGCTTCAGAACTGAATAACCTATAATGGTCTTCTAAGCTGTATAAAATCACTTTGTTAGAGGCAGTGAAAGATTGTGAAAAGAATATTGAGTATTGAGTTCAAATTCTAACTCCAACCAATTGTTACCTGTGTGATATTGGGCACCTAGCTTAACCTCTCTGGGTCTCAGGTTCCTCATCTTGATAATTATGGGATTGGATGAAATGTCTTCTAAGGTCCTTCTAACACTAGTTCTTATCATTTTTTTTTTTACTGTTGGAAGTGTTCTTTTGTATGCCTTTAATTATTGCTTTGTACTTTTAAAAGTGCTTTCTTAAATATCTAGCTAATTTTTCTTTTTTAAACTTTTATTCTTTTTTAAATTATTTTTTTGGGATTTAAAAAACATTTTCTCTGCATATCTCTTTCCAAAAAAGAAAAAGAAAAACAAAGCCCCTGAAACAAATATGAATATTCAAGCAAGACAAATTTGCCCACTGACCATGTCCCAAAATGTGTTTTCTCTGTATCTAATCCATTATCTCTTTGTCAAGAGGTGGGTAGTGTTCTTCATTTTTTCCCTAGAAAAATGAATGATCCTTATATTGATCAAAGTTCTTAAGTCTTTCAAAGTCAATTTTTTAGTGTTGTTATAGTATAAATTTTTCTCCTGATTCTGCTTACTTCACACTGCATAAATTCATACAATCCCACCAGGTTTCTCTAAAACCATTCATTTCATCATTTCTTATAGCCCAATAATATGCTATTAAATTTACAAACAGCTAAGTTCTGACCATTTTGGGGTATGGAACATTTGTAAGTGATACATTTCATTGTATTAATTTCATTGTTCTAGTGTGTCAAAATGTCTCTGGATCTCAATTATGTCATCCAACTATTTCCATCAGTTTTGTATTTTCTGAAAATTTAACAAGTATGTTATTCATGGCTTTATTCAAATTATAGATAAAACTGTAGACAAGCCCAGGGCCAAGACAGATTCATATATCACTCCCTATTTATTGCTTATACAACTCACTTAGTTCTCCATTTGATTTTTTAATAATCTTGAATATCTCAAAGATTATTCATGGCAGTCCAATGCTCATGTTTTCAGCTTTTTTCAATATCCTTGAGTTTAATTCATTTAGAGCCAATAAATACTCCTCATCTATCTTGGAGATATATTAACTCCTTCATTATATTTGTTCAACAATTTTCAGACTAAATATCATTCTCTTTGACAAAGAAGATAGAAGCAAAATAGGAATGGTGAATTCTGCCTTCTCCATTATTTATGATCATCATATAATCTACCTCAAACATCAAGACTATCCATGCTTTGTTTCCAATGTTGTTGTTTTTGTTGTTGTACTTAACGAATTTTGAAAGCCTCATATAATTAGATTTAGCCTTCTAGACAAAAACCCCCTAATTCTACAAATATAAGCGTAATACATATGTATGTATGTATATACAAATAAGCACATATATGTGTATAAATAGAAATGTACATATATAAATTTTTTAACATTTGCAAAAAACTTCACAAATATTATTGTATTTTATCCTCACAACAAGTGCTATTATTTTGAGCAAAGAGAGGCAGACAGATTAAATTACTTGTCGAGGGTTACACAGCTAATAAATGTCTTGAGACAGGATTTGAATTTAGGTCTTCATGAAGCCATGTCCTGAGCTTTAAATTTATGGCATCCAGCTGCTATTTGTGTATTTGTGTGTGTGTGTATGTGTGTATAAAAATTGTCTATATGTTGAAGTATACAGTACTTTCTGAGTCAAGGTAGATATATGTATTCTGTACAAATGACAAATTTGGCACAAGGGAAAATTTTCCTCCTATGACTAACAGTTCATATGGTCAGCTCTTGAGAGAAAGGTGTGGTATGTATAAACACAAAGTGAAAGTAACAGCTTCCATAATCAAAATAGAGAAGAGTTTTGTTTATCAAAATAAGAAAGAAGAAATGAAAGAGAACTAAGAAAAAGAACCAGCTTAATATGAGGTGTGATGTACTGAATACATTTATGTTTTTAAAATTGTAATTTGTGGTTTTGTCATATAGCCAAAAACAGTGAGATATGCACAATAAAAATGAATGTCATAAATGTAGGGCCTCTCATAAGCATCTGGTCCAAAGACCAGAGATTTTAGAGAAAAGAACTGTAATGAGACTGTATTTGGAATTCTGATTTTAAAGAGAGAAATCTGCAAAATGAAAAGAATAAATATTAAGAAAGTTAATTTAGGAGACTCATTTTAAAATCTCAATAGAAAAATGCATAAGGGACAAAAAGAATCCTGGAAAAAAATTTGGTTTGCTTCTCAAGAATCAGAATTATTCACTATTGATTGAAGAAGAGCAAATTAAGACAACTTTGAGATACTTCTTCACACTTCTCAAATTGTCTAAGATGGCAGGAAATGATAATAATGATAAATGTTGGAGGGGATGTGGGAAGACTGGGACTCTAATGCACTGTTGGTGGAATGTTGTGGAATGATCCAACCATTCTGGAGAGCAATCTGGAACTATGACCAAAGAGTTATAAAACTGTGCATACCTTTTGATCCAGCAGTGTCACTATTGGGTCTGTGTTACAAAGAGATCATAAAAGAGGGAAAAGGACCTACATGTGTAAAAATGTTTGTAGTAGCTCTTTTTGTGATGGCAAGGAACTGAAAATGAGTGGATGTCCATCAATTGGGGAATGGCTGACTAAGTGATGGTATATGAATGTGTTGGAAATTTATTGTTCTATAAGAGATCATCAGCAGGCTGATTTCAGAAAAGCCTGTAAAGATTTACATGAACCGATGCTAAGTGAAGTGAGCTGAAACAGGAGATCATTATACATAGCAACAAGATTATGTGATGATCCAATTCTGATGGACATGGGTCTTTTCAACATTTCCATACATATGTTAAAATCATACAAGATTCTGTGAAAGATGTGATCATAGAGATAACTTAGATGTTCTCATCAAGAAAGGCATAAAAGAAGGATTCAAAGGTATTCCCAAGTATTATGATGAAGATTCTGCAGAGAATCTACAATGAATTTGCCCAACCTCTCTGCTGACCTCCAATCTCACATCTCCAACTGACTTTCAGACATCAGGAATTGGATGCCCAGAGGACATCTTAAATTCAATAGGTCTAAAACTGAATTCATTATCTTTATCTCTAATTTCCCCACTACCACCAACCTCCCTATTAACATCATCCTCCCAGTACCTCAGACTCATAACCTAAAAATCATTCTGGACTCCTCCTCATCTCTACATACCCTGTACCATAGCCAAGGCTTGTAGATTTCATTTTTGCAATATTTCACATATATAATATGCATATATAAATGTATATATATACACATACACATACACACACATATGTTACTCTTCCACTCAAACTCCAGTGGCTCCCTATTTTCTCTAGAAGCAAATACAAAAATGCATTGTTTAGCATTCAAAGACTTCATAACCCATTCTTCATCCTTGCCTTCCTGTACATCTTTCCAATCTTGTTACACCTTATTCCCCACCACCTACTCGTCTCCTGGTTAGTCCATGAACAAGCTATTCCTTTTCTCAGCTCTGAACATTTTCTCTGGCCGTATTCCATTCCTGGAATATTCTTCCTTCTTATCTTCCCCTCTTGCTTCACTTAATAGTATTTTATTTTTCCAACTGCATATAAAGATCTTAACCTTCACTTTTATAAGATTTTGATTTCCATTTTTTCTCCCTCTTTCCTTCCTCTCCTTTCCCCTTCCCTTCCCAAGATGGCAAGCAACATAATGTAGGTTATGTATGCACAGTGCTATTAAACCTATTTCTACATTAGTTGTATTGTGAAAGAAGAATCAGAACAAAAGAGAAAAAAACATGAGAAAGAAGAAACATTTTATAAAAAGTGAAAATAGTATTCTTTGATCTGCATTCAGACTCTAGAGTTGTTTCTCTGGACATCTCCTCCCCTCCAATTGACCTTCCTGTCTTCTTTAAGTTCCAACTAAAATCTCATATTTGATAGGAAGGCTTTCCTAACTCCTCTTAATTCTAGAGACTGTTAACTGTTCTCTATTTATCCTACTTACTGGTTATTTGTACATATTTGTTTGCTTTTGTCTCCCCCATTAGATCATAATCTTCTTGAGATCTTGAATGTCTTTTGCATCTGTTTTGTATCTCCAGTGCTTAGGATGGAGTCACATTTATTAGGTAAGCATTTAATAAATGCTTATTGACTGACTGAGTGAATACAAATGGAGAAAGGGTTTCTAATCAATGAAGAAATTTTCCAGAGGATTCTTTTATGAATTAAATAGTACTGATTACTTTGAACACTTTATATTAAACTAGAATACTTTGTGATATTTTCAGTTGGCTCCACTGTCATTCAAAAGAGATTGACCTATCCCTCCACCCTGGAAAAACAACATGAATTTTTTAAAAGCCTGTTGCTCAGATTACAGTATACAATTTGAAAAGAGAAGCTAGTCCATCAGTAGGAATCTACTGGATGGACATGCCTGATGGGCAGGGAGACACATGGTAAGTAGAAGTACCCAAGACAATTTGAATGTAAAAACTGAAAACAGACACCAAAGAAGATATTTATAATTAGTGAAGCAGCTAGGTGACACAGTGGATAAAGCTCCAGGTCCAAAGTCAGGAAAACCTGAGTTCAAATCCTGCCTTAGACAATTACTAGTTGAGAGAAACTGTGCAAAACATTTAACTGCTATTTGCCTCAGTCTCTTCATCTGTAAAATGGGAATAATAATAGCATTTACCTCCCAGGGTTGTTGTAAGGATCAAATAAAATAATAATTGTTAAGTGTTTATACCGTGCCTGTTGCATAATGATTATTAAATAAATGTTAGCCATTAATAGTAATATTAGCAACTTTAATGGTAGTAGTTTTAGTGGTTTTAATAGTAGTGGTGATCATTACCTTGTCACTTTATCCCCTTGAATTTTGATGCTTCACAGTCCCATTTTCAAAACCCAGCCCAAGTCTGGATTTGTGCCTGCTCTATCTCTAACTCTAACCCTATTTCATTTGCTCTAGTTATACAATAGTAAATACAATAGTAAAGGAGTTAAGCTTATCTGGTAATGATAGCTAGAAATAACAAATAAATAGCCCAAATGTTGCACTGGTATGCATGAAATATATTTTTTTTAAATATTAAAAGCAGAGGAAGGCAGCCACTATGCTGAGTGAATCCCCTATGAAGGATTTAAGAGAAAAAACAAACATGAATCACACAGGATAAGATGTGAAGGGATTAGCCACACCAGTGAGATTGAATCTAGCAGTTTTCTGCTCAAAGTAATCACTTAATTAACATTTTTGGTAGTGATGAGTCAATACAAAATTTTGCACTCTCATCTTATTTTAAAAATCAACTTAATTTAGTACCTGCCGAAAGCACTTACTTGTCTACTTCCAAATGCATAGATGATAGCTTAATTCTTTAGGAAATCATATGAGTCTTTCTAAAAACCTCACCATAGAACACTGATTGCTGTGTTAGAGATTCTAAGTTCTTATTGGCCAAGTCACAACAGTAAAAAGATTCCTTGTCGATGTTTTTCCTGGAAAGACCGAGTATGGTCCAGTAGTGGACTGCAGGGTTGTAATTTGTAAAATGGCTTCAGTATAGCTATGGAGTGTAGGTTCATTACCAAGTTGGCTGCTGAGTAACAAAACTATGGGAGAATCAGATTGGCTCAAATTATGATTTCCTGGTGCATCCTGAATTTCGGTTTCCTTTTCTTTTTCTTTCTTTTTTTAAAGTTTCATATCTCTGAGAATATTCATTTTTTATTAAAGTTTTTTTTTATTTTCAAAATATGTGCATGGGTAATCAGTTTCCTTTTCTTATAAGGTCCCTCACCTCTGATTTTTTTTTTTTTTTTTTTTTTTAGATCATGAAGGTGATTGTGTCACCTGGTCACTTTATTAGCTTGGATTTTGATGCTTCAGTCTCATTTTCAAAACCCGGCCCAAGTTTGGATTTGTTTCTGCTCTATCCCTAATCCTAATCCTATTTCATTTGCCCTAGGTATAAAAATTTTTACTTTCCCTCTCTAAATCCTGATGCGATTTTTCCCATTTCTCTCAGCTTGTTGTGAACTAGGTTTTTTTCTCTTCTGTGCTGCCATCTGCTAGTTCTCTGATGAATTGCACCTGGAAAGCCATCTCTTCTCCATAGGAAAACATGATAGAGGCAAAAGGGAGAAAATGCTGGATTTAAAATTTCTAATTTAATTATTTTTAATATATACTTATGTATAATAAATTTAATTTAATTTAAATTAATTAAATCTAATTTAATTTTTAAATAAAAGCATCTAGAGTTTGAATGTTGACTGCCACTTCCTATTCATCCTTAGGAAAAGTCACTTCATCTCTCTGAGCCTCAGTTTTATCATCTGTAAAACAAAGGAATTAAGATAAATTACCTCTAAAGTCACTTTTAACCCTCAATCTATAATCCTATATTAAATCTCCTTTAACCCAAGTGGCTATTTCAGTTTTCTTGTGTCATATCTGCAACCATTCCCAGCCAACACAAGAAAAATTTTCAGCCAAGTTTGAATTATTTTGCTTCTACCTCAGAGACAATAGGTAACTTCTGTTATTGGGGTAAGGATAAGAAAAATGCCTTTCAATTCCTATCGTGTCTTTGATTATTAGCACTAGTCATTCACAACAGCTTGGAGTACTGGGAAGGGTTTCAGAATCATTGGTACTTGTTTCAAATCCTACCTCAACTGAAATCAGTGTGACTTCAAATAAATTACTTCATCTCTTTAGACCTTCATTTCCTTATCAGTAAAATGCAGGAAGAAATGATCTAATATACTTTTTTTTGGAGTCAAAAATATCTATTTTATTCTATTTTTATTAATTTTTATATTTAATTTATGAAATAAAGCAAGCATTTCCATAACACAGTACAATAAAAAATAGTATATACTTTCTAACACTAAATTTATGATCCTAAAACAGGAGAGACAAGGTGAAGTTAATGACTTCTGTGTCATATATTGCTATAGTTGTATTCAAATAAAATACAAAACCTTTTGAGAATTAAATTTTGTAGAAATGTCAGCAGCCTGTCTTCCTGAAGTTCTGTGTCAATGCTTTATCATGATATAGTGGTGACTCTGGATTCTCAAATTGTTTACTAGTACAGCACTAATCTGACATGTTCTGACTATGTGGACTGAGTATGGTTGTAGTAGTGGACTGCATGGCTATAGTTTGTAAATTGGCCTCAGTATAGCTATGGAGGATTGGTTCTTTATCAAGTTGGATGCAGAGTGGCAAAATTATAGGCTCTAACAATTCTCTAAGACCATTATGAAGTCAGAGAGAGGTTGTGCTATATGTTGGTAGAAAGTGGACCTTGTGCAGACAAAATAATAGATCCTTCAAGCATTCGAGTATGAATCATGATGTTTTAAAAATAAAAGGAAGATAAAGATTCTAAAGGTGATGTGTGTATTCCAGATTCACAGGACTTCTTGTGTGAAGGCAAAGTTCTGTGACTGAAAGTAGGCCTGTTAGTGTAAAGGGTAACTGTGAAATAAATCTGGAAAGGCAGACTGAAGGAAATAAAATGCTAAGCTGAGGAGTTCATATTTTATCCTAGAAGATAGAGGAAATCTCTGAATCTTTTTTTTTCTTTAATACCTGGATAAGCTGTTTACAGCTTTATAAGCACTTTACAATTATCACTTAATTTTATCCCATAACAACCCTGAGAGGGTTAATATTTTTAAATTTTTGAACACTTGAATAATTTTTTAATATTTGAATACATTCAAAATAAAATTTTTTTCACATTTGTTTTTAAAATTTTTGAGTTCTAAGTTTCCTCCCTTATCCCCACCCATAATTAAAAAACCACATGTGAAGTTATGCAAAACATTTCCATAAAAGTCAAGTTGTGAAAGAAAACACAGATAACCCACCATAATGAAATAAAAACCCTCAAAAAAATTGAGTTAAAAAGAAAGAGATAGAGAAAGAGAGAATGATTCAATCTGTATTCAGACACAATCAGTTCCTTCTCTGAGTATGGATAGAATTTTTCAATATAACTCCTTCAGAGTAGTTGTGGATGACTGTACTACTGAGCTTAGCAAAGTCATTTACAGTTGGTCATCCCAGAATATTGCTATTACTTTGTGTATAGTACAGCTTGAATTCATGAAGGACTTTGCAGGTTTTTTTTTTTATTTCTGAAAGTATCTTACTCATTATCTCTCACAGAATGATAATATTCCATTATAAATACATGACACAGTTTATTGTACCATTCCCCAATTAGTAGGCATCCCCTTTTTTTGTATATAAAGACCATTTTCCTTTTTTTCCCCCAATCATTTAACAATTTGGGTGTAGCTCTTATATTTTATAAATTTGACTCAGTTCCCTTTATGCTTGAGAAATAAGATGACCAATATTTTTTGACATAACCCCTAGTTACAAGGACATAGGGATCAAGCAAAACCAGGAGTTGATGTGTCATTTCAGCAAAATAAAGTGCATGTCTCAGTAAGGGGCCAATTCACACGTCCATCCCCACAATGCCATGACATGTATCCATGAGGTCACCTCTTCTATAATAGTAAATTATTGCTTTAGCATTTTTTAGCAGCATGTCTGATTTTTTGGTGTATAGGACAATCTCTTTTCAATCAGGATGTTGTTTTTATAATAACTAATATACACAGCATATTTATCTCATTTTGTAGAATTCAGAGAATATGTACAATTTCAATTATAATAGACCTTCATAGTTCTAGCTTTGTTATTATGACATGTCTCATATCTATAATTTATTTTATAAGGATAATAAGATTGAGAACTGAAAGAATCCAGGTCATCCAGTCTAAATACCTTCTTTAACAAAGGTCTAGAGAAGTGACTTGCCCATTGTAGTAAACAGCAGAATCAGGTCAGATCAAGGGCTCTAACTCAAATTTTCCTATTCTTTCCAATTTACTACAATGCAAAGTCCTTGATTCAGAATATAATTTGAAATTTTAATCGTTTTCCTATAAGAAAATAAGATGTATTCTATATTGAGCTTTCCACACAATAGTTTATACTAGATTTTAAAAAATGGAGATTTTCAATGTAAATGAATATACATATATACATATGTATATGTATGTTGAGTGTGTATACACACATATATATCCATTTGCACATATGTGCTCATCATTATTAAAGTGAACATAAAGGCACCATATGAAGTGATAATATGAAATTGAAATATGAAGTAGATTTGGGAGAATATAACTTTATAGGAATATTCTAAAAATAGTAGACTAGAGTAATGGTTCAATTTGACATGAAACAATGCAGTCAGAGGCATCCATCACAGCTAACAGAGATTTGCCATTTATTATGTGAAATATGTCATGGACTTAATCAACCATCACTAAGCAAGGCAGAGTCAGTGATTAAGCAATATGCTTTTTGGGGGAATGACTTAAAGTCTCAGAGGAGTGGAGGAGCTGGGTCAGGGTCCATAATGGAATTTAGTTTTCTAAAGACATGCTAATCAAGATAGTCTCCAAATTGGAGACTGGATGGATGGCTTAGAATTTCTCACAATAGAAAGTCTAATGAGCTCTAGTTTTACATAATTTTATTCTAACAAAATAGTCTGAGAGAACTGACCTGATTATGATTAATAGGAACAAGATGAGCTCATTTTAGCAATTCCAGAGATGAGCTGGTTTTGAGTTCAAAAGGTGATTTAGAGCTCACACCATTAGGGTAGTAATTTCTCTGGCATAACAAATGACCAGTGTACCTTGGAGCCTTACAGAGTTGATGATGGCAGTGAGCTATTTACTGGCTTGCCTACGTTATACATAGTTAGTACCTGTCAAGAATGGATTAGGTCTTCTTGGCTCCAAAGCCTACTCTTTGCCTATTTCTACTAGATTTTCCATCACCATCTTCCACAAAACATTCAGAATTTTTAATAGAAGAAATGTAGCAATGATATTATCAGAAAAAATCCTTTAAAATTTAATTTTTCTCAGAAAACATAACTTATTTTTAAAAAGTTTTTTATTAAAGCTTTTTATTTACAAAATATATGCATGGGTAATTTTTCAACACCCTTGCAAAACCTTGTGTTTCAAATTTTCCCCTCCTCCCTACCTC
>JAJPUD010014436.1:13258-40677 GCA_023553655.1 Myrmecobius fasciatus | reverse complement strand
TGTACAGTAATCTCCTGGTTCTTCTCATTTCACTTAGCATCAGTTCATGTAAGTCTCTCCAGGGTTCTTTGAAATCATTCTTCAAGCAACATATTGATTAGCTATCAACTGCTACATCTGAGAAGGGCTTTGCTAATTGGCAGTTTTCCATGTGGATAAAACAAATTCTTCTATTTGTCACTCAGAAATCTTCCTATCTTATCAGCTTTCTTATCCATGCTACTCTCCATATACTCTATGGTCCAACCAATAGTCTTCTTATTTGTCTTATATGTCATGCTCTGTTTCTGTTGTATCTCAGCCCTTTCTGGTCCTCAAGCTTCTGGCAGAATGATTCTGGGAGTCGTCTGGCCATACTGGTCTACGTGCTATTCCTCATATAAAACACTCCACCTCCCACCTGCAAACTTTGCCCTGGCTGTTTCCCATGTGTGGGATGTGCTCCTCCACCTTCTCCTCTTATGGTTTGTCTTTCTTTGAAATTCAGCTTAAAGACTGCAAAATTAATAATATTATATTAATAATTTCATTAAATGCAGAATTCTGCTCCTACAGATATCAGACGTTGCTGATCCCCTTAAATGCAAGATCTTTCCTCCAGAAAAATCAGTCCTGCATATATTTTGCATATTTACATATATCCAAGTCTTTTCCAAAAGAATTAAGTTAGAGATCCGAGACTGTTTCGGTTTTGCTTTTTTTACATAAATTAGCATAGCTCCTAGCATACAATGAACATTCAATGAATGCTTATTGATTGATAAAAATCACAGTTATAATCAAAAAAATAATGAGCAGGCTAGAAACCAGAGATACAAAGACAAAAAGGAAATAGGGTCTGCCTTCAAGGAGCATGTGCTTCAAGGATGTCACATGGTACAGTGGAAAGAAGGTTGGATCTGAAGTCAGAGAATGTGGGCTCAAATAATAAAGCCTTAACCTCCCTTGACCTCAGTTTCCTCCCTTGCAGGGCTTGGACTAAGCATCCTCTGAAGTCCTTTACATCTCTAAATGTAGATTCCCATTAGTGAGAAAAATAGCAAAAAGAAGCACTTGATAACGATAATAGCTTGTGTTTCTATAGCATCTTAAGGTTTAAGAAATATCTTATGTTATAGATGGAACTAGGTTGGTAAGCAGGCAACTAGCATTTATTAAGCACCAACTGTGTGCCAGGCACTGTGCCATGGATTCAAAAACGAGCCAAAAAGACAGTTCCTTCGCTCAAGGATCTTACATTCTAATGGGGGGGCACACAAGAGGGAGCTGAAAATGTGGGACATTGCAGGGAGGTATCCTGGTGGAGAGATGGCAGTAAAATTCAGAGTGGGAAGAAGAACCAGGAGGAGAATGAAGGCTAGCCAGCCTGGGACCCTCCCCAAATGGAGACCCTAAGAATACTCATCAATGAGAGATGAGTGCCAGCATAACAGAGATAAGAAGTTCCAAAGCACTGAAGGAAATTTGAAAGGAAGAAAAAACATGGAGGCAAAGAATGAGTCAGAGGTGTAGCATGGAGTGAAATGAAAAATGGAGGGCCCCCAGGGTTACAGGATTACAGAGCAAGAAGAGGGGGAGGAGGAGAAAGAAGAAGAGAAAGAGGAGGAAGAGGAGGAGAAAAAGGAAGAAAAGAAGGAGAAAGAAGAGAAAAAAGAGTAGGAGGAAAAGAAGGAGGAGTAGGAAGAACAAGAGAAGGAGAGGCAGAGGAGGAAGAGGAGAAAAAGGAAGAGGAAGAAAAAGAGTCCCTCGTTAAAAAAAAATACTGACTTTTCCAATTACCACTTTACTATTGGTAGGTAGTGCAGTAGCTACAAAAAGGGGCCTGGAGTCTGGAAGACTTGAGTTCAAATTGTGCCTTACACACTTAGTAAACTGTGTTACCCAGATTAAGTAAATTAACCATGTTTGCCTCAGTTTCCTCATCTGTAAAATGAGCTGGAGAAGGAAATGGCAAACCACTCCAGTATCTCTGCCTAAAAAAAATCCAAATAGAGTCACAAAGAATAGGACATAACCAAAAAACTACAAGACAACCCCTCTAAGCCTCAATTTCTCAGCCTGTAAAATGTAGATAACAATCCCTTTTCATATCTTCCCCAATCCAACCCATTCTCTATGCAATCACTAAAATGCTTTTCTTAAAGCATGGATCCAAACATGTCACCCCAATACACACACACACACACTCCATTTAAGTTTCTTTACTCTCTCTCTCTCTTTCTCTCTCTCTGCCCCACCCCCAAATTCCAATGCCATTAATTGCTTTAAGGATAAGAAACAAAATCTTTGGTTTGGCATTCATTCAAAGCTCTTTATGACTTAGTTCCCTCTTACTTTTCTAGTCTTTTTACACTTTACTCCCTGACTGACACATTAATTTTGATCCAGAGCTCTTCCAGGAAAAAGGCACTCTACCTCTCCATTCCAGAAATGCCCTTCTTCCTTTCCTTTAATAACTGACCCACTGGCTTCCTTTAAGTCCCAGATAATTCAATCTGGAGTTAGGAGGAAGCCCTCCCTAATCCCTCTTTCCCAGTGTTTTCCCTTTGTTAATTATTTCCTATTCATCCTGCACATAGCTTGCTTTACATACATTTGTTTGCATGTTGTCTCCGTATTAGATTGGGTAGGGATTGTCTTTTGTCTATTTTTATATTTTTAGCACTTAGAACAATGCCTGGTATATAGTAGGCACTTAATAAATGTTTATTGATTGATTATGCTTGCTTTTCCTCTACCACCAGCAAGCATTCAAGAGAAATAAAGCATGATTTATGATTTCCTTGTTGGATTTTCATGCCTTTCTGAAAGCCACTAGTATTTCTACTATTTCTCATTGCTAATGGTTAAAACTTCACTTCTAGAATGAATGAAATGGGTTTTTATGGCTTAAGCCTGGGATCCTAACTAGCATTTGCAATGTAGTTTCTGAGGATACATGTGTTCCCAGTTCCAAACAACAGACTTACAAATGAACTTTTCAAAGACAATCTGTTCCTAAATTGGGGGCTGACTCTATACACTTGGGAATCATCTGTACAGAGATGGTTGGAGCCCAGCCCAGAAGGTGGATGGGATCTCTGGGAAAGAGAACAGCAGGAAGGGAAGAACAGCAGATCCAGGACTGAGTCTTGGTGAAAGCCATCTAGATCATATTTCCAGTAGAAAGAATAATCTGTGTGAAAGCTGGAATGAAAATACCATGTACAGGGGCAAGAGGAGATGGAAAGATAAGGGAAGAAACTGGAAGGATAGAGAAAGAAATAAGCATTTATTAAATTTTTACTGTGTCTCTGGCACTGTGCTAAATGCTTTACAAATATTGGCTCATTTGATGTACTTCTTATAACATTCTTACAAGGTAAAACAATTTATACCCCATTTTTACACTTGAGGAAATTGAGGCTGTGACTGAGATCTGATTTCAACTTGGGTCTTCCTGATTCCATTTCTAGTGCAAGCACAATACATAGCTCTCAAGCTGAAAGAAATTGAGAACTTTGTTCATTGAGTCTAATCCTCTCATTTTATAGAAAAGGAAATTGCGAACCTGTGAGAGGCTAAATTATTTGTCCAAAGTCTTACAAGTAATATCAGGGGCAGAGTTTTAACCCAGATGCTCTAACTTTACAACCACAGCTCTTTCCATTGGTTGACACTGACTCTAGTTTAAATAATGGCAGCATCCTTCATCCCATCACTGTCCTTCTCTATGGACTATGAGACACTTAACTGAAGTCATTTTTAATAGGGAGAAGGATCCACAGAAATGATGAGAATGGGCTTGTCTACTGATTCCCCCAAAGGTCATCTTCATCTCTGGTGGACTCACCCAACAACATGATCTCATCAAAACCTGTGTCACACAGTTGTGCTATTATCTCCTAAGGGTCAGAGTCACACAAACTCCAAAGACTAGGCTCACCCAAGGGAATATTTAAAGGCTAAGAATGATTACTGTATTACAGGCTGTTTTTGGAAGTAAATAAATGCCTTAACAATCATTTAGTCTATTATCTTTATTTTATAATTGAGAAAATTGAAATAGAGATCAATTAATCAATCAATAAACATTTGCTAAGTGCCTACTATGTGCCAGTCACTGTGCTAAGCAGTGGGGATACGTTATTCTTTGTCCTTTGTTCTTGAAGAGGACCATTACATTAGGAAAGTAATACTATGACATGTAAGTGAATTAGATTTAAGTGAGAGAAGGCTGTATAAAGCCACTTTGGTCTTTTTTATGTTCCCAGTCTCATTATCCCTGGTTTCCAGATGACTCCAGAGGGAAAACTGAGACTGGAGATATAAAAAGAGGCAAAAGATGAATTTCTGTCCTGAAGGAGCTTACAATCTAATGGAATCTAAAGGGTAATAATTAAAATCTCCAGGATCTTGCATATAATATTTGGCAGAGTTAGGGCATGAACATAGATCTCCTAACTCCAGATTGAATGTTGCTCTTATGTTATCCAGAAGTCACTTTTCAGTATTCTTTGCACCCAAGACCTCAGGCAGCTTACAGAACAGACTCACAGTGGTACATACAGCAGAAAGGAACCCAGCGACATGCAGGAATAGATGCCCAATAGAATCTCATCTAGATTTCTTACTGTCCCTACTTTTACTGCATGTACCTCTGTATCACAGTATAATGAGCCTATAACCCCCCCCAAAAAAAAACATTCCAAAGTCTCTGGCTGTTATCTAATTTTCTTCTATCTATTTATCTGGCACTTTCATCAGGGCTATTTCTTGTTGCTTCTGCCTTCTTGCCACCCCCTTCCCGTTTCCCACAGGCCATCTATTGCTTCTTTGACTAAGATAAGACCAAGGAAACATCCTGTAGAGTAAATTCAGACTGCAGATCTACTTACCCTAGTTTCTTGAAGGTACATTCACTTTAGGATGTATTTAAAAAGAACCCCAAAAAGCAGGGTAGTGAGAACATTCATACTAAAGTAGTTAGGGGACTCTGTCCTGTGGGGGGAAGAAATACTTAGCCATAAAACTTCTTTACTTCTACAAGAAAAGCAAAAGAAGGAATTGCTGATAACTGAGGTGGTTTCTCCAAAGCCAAAAGCTTGGAAAGAAGCTCTCTGGCTGAGTTGAGTGGTAATTGCCAGCAATTTTTGTCAACAAAACAAGCAGGGGATAAAAGGCCACTATTGTGGGAGGCAGACTCATGCCTCCTACCCCAGATAATCCTTGGCCAACTGGAGGAAGTAGCCTCCATTTATGCACTTCAGCACATCTATAGTCTAGGCAGCCCTACTTACCATAATTGCAACTCTGCTTTGACTTAATCAATAAGAAAAAACAGAATCAGTGAGTCAATAAACTTTTATAAAGTGACTTCTTATGTGCCAGACATTGGGCTAAATACTGGAGATACAAAGAAAAGTCTCTCAAGGTGTGTCACAATCCAACAGGGGAGACAACTGGCAAACCACTATATACAAACAAGCTCTACACAACATAAATTGGAGGCAATCACAGGCTCTCCAAGTTGGGAGGGACCTCACCTAGCTTACCTCCTATCTGAAGAACATCCTCCTCGATATCATTCCCAACAGGAGTCATGCAGACTTTATTTGGAGATTTTGAGTGGAAAGAACTTACTGACTAGTATAACAGCCCATTACACTTTTAGCTCACATTGTCTGGGAGTTTTCCCTAACTTAAAGCCTAAACAACAATCAAAACATTTATTAAATTCCTAGTATGTGTTGAAGATACAAAAACAGGCAAAAGATAGTCTCTACTCTAAAGAGCTCACAGTATAAGGGGAGAGAGAATATTCAAAAAAATATATGCAAAGCAAACTCTAAACAGGATAAAAAGGAAATAATAGGAAAAAAGCACTATCAACCAACTAATAAACATTTATTAGGCACCTACTAGGTACTAGCCATTGTACTAAGTGATGAGGCTGCAAAAAAAAAAAAAAAAAAGGAACCCTCAAGGAGCTTACACTCTAATGGAGGAGAGAGAACACAACACAATAGAATGATGGCACAGTGGAAGGAGATCAGATTTTAGAAGCAAAGGATTTTAGATTCAAATGCTGTCTCAGATGCATATCACCTAAGGGAAATGTTAGTTTACTTCCCTAGGACTCATTTTCCTCATCTGGAAAATAATGGGGGAGGGGGAAAGAATGTGAGGGTACAAAGATCTGAGGACTCTTCTAGCTCCAGGATTTTGATCTAGATATGAGAGATGATATGAGAAGTCTATAACCTACCTGTGTTTCCTAGGGTTGCCCTTTGAGGCCAAGCAGGACAAGACATGGGACCAAGGCTAGTCCCTCTTCCATCTGACAGTCCTGAAAGTCCTGGAAGATGACTATTATGTCAGCCTCAAGTCTTTTACTCTCAACAATGGATAGACAGACAGACAGACAAGATCGATACATCGATTAATAGGTAGAAATAGAGATATGTACATATATACACACAGAAAGATGATACAGACAAGATCGATAGGTGTAGATACACAGAGAGAGAGAGAGACACAGAGAGAGAGAGATGTAGATATACATAGAGAGATGATAGAGGATAGACAGAAAAGATAGAGATAGATAGGTGTTGATATACACATATACCCAGAGAGAGATGATAGATAGATAGATAGATAGACAGGCAGACAGACATACTAGAGAGATAGATAGATACACAGACAAACAGACAAGATAGATATAGATATACACATATACACCCAGAGAGATAATAGATAGATAGATAGATAGATAGATAGATAGATAGACAGACAGACAGGCAGACAGGCAACCATATATACTAGATAGATAGATAGATAGATAGATAGATAGATAGATAGATAGATAGATAGATAGATAGATAGATAGATAGATAGATAGATAGATAAATAGATAGATAGATAGATAGATACACAGACAAACAGACAAGATAGAGATAGATATACACATATACCCAGAGATATAATAGACAGACAGACAGACAGACATAATAGATAGATACATAGGTAGATAGATAGATAGATAGGCAGACATACAAGAGAGGTGAATAGAAAATAATCAGACATATATATGATAGAGATAGATGTAAATATACACAGAGATAAATAGATAAATAATAGAGAGATAATTCCTCTCTCAAAATACTCACAAAAAACTATCAAACTGACAATGAGGATATTTCACATATATATAACACTTTAAAAGGGTGGCAAAGGATTTTACATGTTTCATCATCCAATCCTCACAACTATCCTGGGAGATAGGTATTATTCTTATCCTCTTTTTACAGATGAGGAAGTGTGAGGCAAATAGAGGTAAAGTAACTTAGGCAGGGTCAACTCAACTGGTTGGGTATCTAAAGCAAGGTCTGAATTTAGGACTATCTGACTTAATCCCTTCATTCTGATAACATTCTCCAGATATTCTCCAGATTCAACAGACTCTTCCTATAGTGTTGTATCATCAATAGATGGTGGCCCTCAAGGTTTCAAGCTTTTTAATGACAGCATTGAAATCACTCCTCTGAATTACCCACAAGCATCTCAAGCTCAATCTGTTCAAAATAGAATTTATTATTCCCTATCCCACCTTAAACAACCTTCCTCCACTCTTCTGAATTTTTCTCCTACCATCTTCTCAGTCAATAAGAGGCTCACTCATCGCCTCAAGGCGAATCTCAACTCCTCACTCACAATTTCCCCAAATCTACTATGTTGAATAATCTTGCTGTTTCTATTTTCACAACATCCTTCAAACACCTCCACCCTACTTCTCTCCTCTGACACTGTCACAGCGCTGGAGCAGGTCCGTAAGCCCTCCTGTCTGGACTGTTCCAAGAGCAGTTGGTTGACTTCTCTGCTGCAAGTCTCTTCCCTCTCCTATCCATCTTCTGCTCTCCTGGTAGAGTATAGGGCTGACCATGTGAACCCCCTCCCTAGTTACTAAACTCCACGGACTCCCTATCATTTCCAGAATCAAGTATAAGATACTTTGACCTTGAAAGTCCTTTATAACTTGATTCTTTCCAACATTTCCAGCCTTTTTACACCTGACTCCCTTCCATGTAACCTGCAAGCAGCATCAATGGTCTTTGTGTGTTCTTCACATGTGACAATCCATCTCTCAGTTATTACCTTTTGTGTGAAGCCTTTTTTGATCACCCTAGCAACTGATGCCTTCTTTCTGAAATTTTCTCCCATATCTGTGCTTATTGTTCACCCTTTGTTTTCAAACAGAACCATGAACAACACGAAAATGAATTTCCTTGCAACCTAATCAAATTTAAGTAAGACTGGTCTCACTTTCTCTTACAGAGTTTTTAAGTCCAGTGGCAAGACAAAAGTCAAGAGACCATCTCTGGCCCAGGATGCAGTAGGTGATGGTAGCATTTCTAAGCAAGCTCTAAACACTCCCCAGTGCCTGCTTCAGCCATTTTCAAGGCCATTGGAATGAATTGTTCTCATTCACCATTAACCTAATTTAGCTTGTTTTCCAAGATGGTTTTACTGGGGTGTGGCCGCTACACATGCTACAGCTTCTTGGAGCCACAGGTGAGAGTTGAGTTCCAGGTAGACACCAAAGATGAATAAATGGCCCCATAAGGGTTCATTACCCTTCACATCAGAGGTGCTAGTCCTCCTGAAAACCCCATACACCCCCTACCTACATATATTTTGTATGTAACTAATTATATACATATTGTCTCTCTCATTAGGGCAGGGACTGTTTGTGCTTTTTCTTTGTATCTCAAACACTTAAAACATTGTCTGTCTGGTACATAGTAAGTACTTTAAAAATGTTGCTTAGAAAGAGACCCATATGTGCAAAAATGTTTGTGGCAGCCCTTTTTATAGTGGCAAGAAACTGGAAACTGAATGGAAACATCAGTTGGAAAATGGCTGAATAAGTTGTATAGTATATGAATAGTATAGTTTTGCTCTATAAGAATCAGCAGGATGATTTCAGAGAGGAAGGGAGAGACTTACATGAAATGATGTTAAATGAAGTGAACAGAACGAGGAGATCATTGTGCATGGCAACAAGAAGACTATATGATGATCAATTCTGATGCACTTGATTCTTTTCAACAATGAGATTCAAGCCTGTTCCAATGATCTTGGGATGAAGAGAGCTATCTTCAGCAGAAAGAGGACTATGGGAACTGAGGGTGGATTACAACATAGCATTTTCACTCTTTTTGTTGTGGTTTGCTTGAATTTTATTTTTCTTCTCATTTTTTTCATTTTTAAACTTTTTGATCTGTATAATTGTATACATTTGTATGCATATGTTGGCTTTAACATTTTTACCATGTTGAACATATATTGGATTATTTGCCATTTAGGGGAAGGAGTGAAAGGAAGGGGAAAATTGGAACACAAGTTTTTCAAGGGTCAATGTTGAAACAATTATTCTTGCATATGTTTTGAAAATAAAAAACTTCAATAAAAAAAAGAAAAATGTTTGCTTAATGATTGGTGCATCAGTTTACGATAGCAAAGTGATTTACATAATTAGATCTGTGATATCTTTGAAGTAAACAAAATCCAAAAGAGGAAATTCCCTTTACCTTGAAAGGCCAGCACTTTCTCAGCACTATGGGAGTTGAAAGAATGGGGTTGCAAGGTGAAGAGGTTTGTCTAGTCCTTGGCTTCCTTTAAATCCAAACTGAAATCCCATCTTCCCAAAGGATGAGGAAGTTAAGGCAGACAGAGATTAAGTAACTTGCCCAGAAGGTAAATATATGAGGCAGGATTCACAGTTGGAGTCCTGACTCCAGTCTTTCATTCCCCACTTTATACCATTTTATTGTAAGGATCAAATAAGAGTCACACGAAAAAAGTGCTTTGTAAATCTTAAAGCACTCCATAAATGCTAAAAGATAATGATGATGATGATGATGAATGGAAGGTATTTAATCTTGAGAAGGGAAGGAAGACGTAACTTCAAATCCAGGCTCTTACTAGCTGTGTGACCATGGGCAAGTCACTTAAATATTAATTTGCCTCAGTTTACTCATTTGTAAATGAGGACAACAATAGCACCTATTTCCCAGGATTACTGTAAGATCAAATGAGGAAATATTGAAGAAGTGCTTAGGATAATGCTGGGCAAGTGGAAGGAGCTTGATAAATGGTTGTTTTCTTCCTTCCTTCCTTCACTCCTTCCTTTTCTTCCTATCTTCCTTTCCTCCTTTCTTCCTTCCCCCTTCTTTTATTCTCTTCTCTTTCCCTTCCTATCCATGAAAGGAAAGGGTGGAAGACATGAGGTAGAAGCTTCAGGTAAAAGTAAGAAAATCTTTGTAAAGCTGACAGGAAATGTGAGGCTCTGACACTGGTTGGCCCTATCTTGGGCTCAATTAAATGACATCATTCTCCTAGCAAAATATTAAATGTATTAATTTAATTAATTTAATTTTAATTATTACTAAGTAATTAATTAAAATTATCACTCATATATACAACTACACACTTACGCACATCTCTGGGTTAATATTTGATTATTCAAACTAAAAGAGCAAAGAAGACATTTTTATGAGTCAGAGCTTTTATTAGGAATTTTTGAGAATTGCACATGTTTATTTTATTATTTTCTATTTTTCCTGCATGCAGTTTATAAATTAATATTTGTTTTTGTATCCCCAGCACTTAGCACAGTGCCTGGCACATTGTAGGTGTTTAATAAATGGTTATTATTATATTGATTTGACTTTTCTCCCCTTCCAATATTCCCTGTGGTTAACCAATACAGTGCTACTGTCTTCTTTGTCCTAAAGCCACTCATCACTTGTCAAATTCCTAGCTTGGACTGCTTATTTACTAAATGAAACTTAAGGAAGTCATTCAAGCAAGATGATTATATCGTCTATAAATTTAAGCTATCCAACCTCAACTGGGCCTACACTACAGCAAAGCAGCTTTTTAAATTTTCCCTAAAATATCCCCTGTCTCACATCACCCAGAAGCTATTTAATATCTTTTTTCTCTTCAGGCTTTCCAGACTTCTCCCTGCACTGACTTATCCAGCTAACTACCTGCTATTCTTACTTTACTGAGAAAATTGAGACCATTCACTGAGTTCTCTTTCACTCCTCTTCATCTCAAGATTTCTTTATGCCAATTCCCATTGTCTCCTCCTTTCTTCCAGTTTCCAATAATGAAGTGATCCTTCTCTTTACTTAAGCAAGCTTTGTATGAGTGTCCATGCCTTCCCATCCTGTCCAGAAAACTACATGCTCAATCATCCCATCTCCCTGTTTTTGAACTTCAAAGACTTCCTACCTTCTGATTCCTTTCCTGCTGCCTAAAAACACTTTTGTATTTTCCCATCATTAAAAAAAAATTGTCCTACATTTAAGCCATTAAGCTATAGTTCCTCTCCCTTTCTCAAACTTCTAAAAAAAAAGCTATCTACATTAATTATCTTAACTTCTTCTCTCGCTCATTCTTCAACCCTTGTCAACCTGACTTCAGCTTCATCACCCTCCATATCCATTATTATTAGCCATTTCCTAATGGCCAAATCTGATGGTCTTTTCTTAGATCTCATCCTTCTCAATGGTGCTGCCTTTGAACAAGCTGATCACCCTTTCTCTTCCTGTATATTCCCTCTTCTCTAGGTTATTTTTTTTTTGAGATAGTTAGTTTATTCAGAGCATGAAGCTCTGGCCCTGAAGTCAAGAAGTCTTAAGTTTAAATCCAGTCTTTGACATTCTAATCCTAGATAAATCATTTAACCTCTCCCGGTCTCAATTTGCTCAACTGTAAAATGGACATAATAATAACATTAATTCCCAGGATTATTGTGAGCATCAAATGAGATACTTGTAAAGTACTTGGCACATAATAAGGGCTTAATAAAGGCTTGTTTTCTCCCTCCTTTTCCCTGATACTTCTTTCTCCTGACTCTTCTACTATATTTCTAACTATTTCTCAGTTCTCTATGTTAACTCATCAATCATAACCGTTATCCCTAAATACAGGTATTTTCAAAAATCCTTTTCTGGGCTCACTCTTCGTCTCTCTGTCTTTGTCTTTGCCTCTGTCTCTGTTTCTCTCTGTGTGTGGTTTTCTGTCTCTTTTTCTGTGTTGTATCTGTCTTTGTTTCTCTCTGTCTCTGTCTTTCTATTTCTGTCTGTCTCTCTGTCGCTTTCTTTCTTTTTCTCTGTCTCATCTTTCTGTTTCTCTCTATGTCTCTCTCTATCTCTGTCTTTTTCTCTTTGTCTTTTTTCCCTTACACACACACACACACACACACACACACACACACACACACACACACACACACAATCTCTCTTGGTTACTTCATAATCTAATGCAGGTTTAATTATCATCTCTATGAAGATGGTATACATCGCTGCACATCCAGCCCCAGACCCTCCCTGAAATCCAATCCCCACATTACCATCTATTGGCTTAAATGAATTATTAGTAAAGTGCTTAGCACAGTACTGGGCATATAGTAGACACTTAATAGATGCTTTCCCCCTTTTCTCCCTACTGAACATTTTAGCCTAGACATCCTGAAGACATTTTGCCCTCAATATATTCCATACAGAATTCATTCTCTTTCCTCCCCCAAACTCATTTTTTTTCTTTTGAAGGCACCATCATTTTCCCAGTCTCCCAGAGTCATAACTTTAGTATTAGAGCAGATTTCTCACACATCATGAATGGAATCAATGTCAGATATTGTCCTTTCTATCTCTATGATCACACCTCTTCTATAGTCTTTCTTCATCCCCTTTCCAACTGCTAATGTCTTCTATTATTCACTATTCTATATTTACTTACTCTAAATATATTTATATACATACATGTTATCTCAGACCATAACACCTGACTCTAGAATCAAAAGATCTAGGGTCAAATCTCACCTCCACCATTTATCAGGGTTAAGAATGAGTAAGTCACTCACCATCTCAGTTTCTTTATCTATAAAACTAGAGAGTTAGACAATAAACCTATAATTCCTCCTAATGCATCTCCTTTTGTTTTTTTAGGGGGGGGAGTCAATCAGGATTAAGTGACTTGCTCAGAGTCATATAGCTAGTAAATGTCTGAGGCTAGGTTTGAACTCAGATCCTTCTAACTCCAGACCATATAGCTGCCCCAGCATTCCTTCTGTAGCTCAGAACCACAAGAAATTCAGGAAGAGGTATGGGACAGTTGGTCAACCATGACTACATCCTAATGAAGGGGGTCTCTACAATGTCTCACTGTTAACTGTCCAAAACATTAAAAACTGATAGAATTTCATCAGTGTAAATGACATTTAAGGAAAGATAACACCTGCCTCTCACCCTGAGTATCATGGGACTTTTTCACCTGATTTGCTACTGAAACCTTCTAAGTCTATTCTCACTTCCATTTAGAAAAGAAGCTCCCAGAGGGGCAGAGCCAAGATGGCTGAGTGAGCAACTCTCTGTGTCTTCCTCTGACATTCTCTCAAGTCAATAGTAAAATAAGCCTCTGAACTAATCTTTAAGTCAACGAACCCAGAAATATTTGGACTAAGAAATTCTGCTTGCTGAAGTTACCTTTGAAGAACTTCATAAAGGTCTGTTTCAGTTGGGCAGAGGGGGCGAGCAGTGGGGATGAGCAGTTTGCCCTGCTTCCGGGACAGATAGGAAACTGGGCGGGGCTCAACTTGGCAGAAACTCAAAACAGCTGGTGAGAGTTTCTGAGGCACTCGGGACACTCTGACTGATTGCAGGCAGGTGCTCTGGCAGATCTGCCTTTTGTAAAAGGCAATTTGTAATACATTGCAAACGCATGGTCCTACCCCAACCAGCCGACACCAGAAGTTAATTACCAGAATTGCCCCAGGGCAAACTACCACAGCTAGCCACCACTTCTCTGCTTTGCACAGACCCCAATCTTTAAAAATAAATAAATAAATAAAAATGAGTAAGAAGCAGAAGAGAGCTCTTACCATAGACAGCTTTTATGGAGAGAAAGAAAGACAGACCCCTGATCCTGAGGTACCTGTAGACAAAATAAATCCAGAGGAAGTCATCAAGGGAGATATAACCTGGTCCCCTTTGCAAAAAGCCTTTCTGGAAGATTGCATAAAGAATCTCAAAAAAGAGCTGGATGATAAATGGGAAAATAACCTGAGTTCAGTGCAAGAAGGATATAATACCCTGCAAAAGAGATATGAAAAAGACACCAATTTATTGAAAAACAAAATTGGTGAATTGGAAATAGACAATAATGGACTGAAAAATGAAATTAGTGAAGTGAAAAAAGAGTGCAATGAACAAATTGGCCAGTTACAAAAGGAGCTAAAAAAGGTAACTGAAGAAAATAACACTTTAAAAATAAGAATTGAACAACTGCAAGTGAATGACTCAATAAGACTTCAAGAATCAGTCAAACAAAAAACAAAAAATGAAAAAATAGAAGAAAATATGAAATATCTCCTAGGAAAAACAACTGACTTGAAAAATAGATCTAGGAGAGACAATCTAAGGATTATTGGACTTCCTGAAAGCCGTGATGAAAAAAAGAATCTAAACACTATCTTCCAGGAAATCCTGAAAGAAAACTGCCCTGAGGTTGTAGAATCAGAAGACAAAATCACCATTGAAAGAATTCACCGATCACCTCCTGAAAGAGACCCCAAAATTAAAACCCCAAGGAATATTGTGGCTAAATTTCAGGACTGTTGCACCAAGGAAAAGATTCTGCTAGCAGCTAGAAAGAAACAATTCAAATACCGAGGATCTATAATTAGATCCACATACAATATCAGCCTCTACAATGAAGGATCGAAGGGCCTGGAACCAGATATTCCAAAAGGCAAAGGAATTTGGATTACAGCCAAGAATAACCAATCCAGCTAGAATGAGCATTATCCTCCAGAGAAGAAGATGGTCATTTAATGATATAGGTGAATTTCACCTATTTCTAATGAAAAGACCAGATCTGAACAAAAAATTCGACCTCCAAACACAGAACTCAAGAGAAGCATAAAAAAAGGTAAAAAGGAAAGGACTCGGGAGAACTTTATTTTTACTAGGGGGATACTTAAAGATTGGGGGTATAATTAGATATTACTTTGATAATATGAAAAAGAAAACTAGACGGGGGAAAGGTTATCATACTGGGGGAAAGAGGGAAAATGTAGTAAAACAAGATTTTTTAAAAAGGAGGTAAAAATAAGGTAAAATCTCATGAAGAGGCAAAGAAAACCTAATATAATTGAGAGAAAGAAGGGAGGGAGATGAGCATTGTGTAAATCTTACTCTCATTAGATTGGGCTCTAAGTGTATATCAGACACGTGATTTCACAGAGAAATTTGTCCGGTGCTAGAGGGAAGTGGGAGGGAAAGGAGGAAAAGAAAGGGATAAACTAATAGAAGGGAAAATAGAACAATCAGGGAAAAGGAGTAAAAAAAGGGGGAGGGGATTTAAAGGGTGGAGGATTGTTTAGGGGAAAGGGCCATCAAAAGCAAAATACTAAGGGGGGGAAGGGAGAAAGGGGAAAGGAAAAGGAAAAACATAACTTGGGTAAATAAGATGGCAGGAAATAAAGAATTAGTTATTCTAACTGTGAATGTGAATGGGATGAACTCTCCCATAAAGCGGAAGCAGATATCAGACTGGATTAAAAACCAGAATCCCACAATATGTTGTCTACAAGAAACACATCTAAAACATAGTGACACATATAGGATGAAGGTAAAAGGCTGGAGCAGAACCTATTATGCTTCAGGTGAACAAAAAATAAAGCAGGGGCAGCAATCCTTATCTCAGATTAAGTAAAAGCCAAGATAGATCTAATCAAAAGAGATAAGGAAGGAAACTATATTTTATTAAAGGATACCATAGATAATGTAGAAATATCAATACCAAATATATATGCACCAAGTACAATAGCATCCAAATTCCTAGGGGAGAAATTAAGAGAGATGCAAGAAGAAATAGACAGCCAAACTATACTAGTGGGGGATCTCAACCTTGCTCTCTCAGAATTAGATAAATCAAACCACAAAATAAATAAGAAAGAAACTAGGGAGGTAAACCAATTGTTAGAAAAGTTAGGTATGATAGATCTTTGGAGAAAATTGAATGGAGACAGTAGGGATTTTACTTTTTTCTCAGTGGTCCATGGAACTTATACAAAATTTGACCATGTACTGGGGCATAAAAACCTCAAAATCAAATGCAGAAAGGCAGAAATAGTGAATGCATCTCACATCATGATGCAATAAAAATCTCATGCAATATAAGGCCAGGAGAAAATAGACCAAAAGTTAATTGGAAATTAAGTAATCTAATCCTGAAGAATGAATGGGTGAAAGAGCAAATCATAGACACACTCAGTAACTTCATCCAGGAGAATGACAATAATGAGACAACATACCAAAATTTGTGGGATATGGCTAAAGCAGTTATAAGGGGCAATTTTATATCTCTAGATGCTTACTTGCATAAAATAGAGAAAGAAAAGATCAATGAATTGGCCTTATTATTAAAAAAAAAACTTGAAAAAGAACAAATTAAAAACCCTCAATTAAATACCAAATTGGAAATTCTAAAACTAAAAGGGGAAATTAATAAAATTGAAAATAAGAAAACTATTGATTGAATAAAAAAAACTTAAGGGTTGGTTTTACAAAAAAAAAAAAAAACAACAAAATAGATAAGCCTCTAGTTAATTTGACAAGAAAAAGGAAAGAGGAAAATCAAATTGTTAGTCTCAAGAATAAGGGAGAACTTTCCTCTAATGAAGAGGAAATTAGAGTAATCATTAGGAATTACTTTGCCCAACTTTATGCCAGTAAGTTTGATAATCTAAATGAAATGGAGGAATATCTACAAAAATATAGATTGCCCAGGTTAACAGAAGAGGAAATAAATTATTTAAATAGCCCCATTTTAGAAAAACAAATAGAACAAGCTATTAACCAGCTCCCTAAGAAAAAGTCTCCAGGGCCAGATGGATTTACATGTGAATTCTACCAAACATTCAAAGAACAATTAATTCCAATACTATACAAACTATTTGAAAAAATAGGGACGGAAGGTATACTACCAAATTCCTTCTATGATACTGATATGATGCTGATAGCTAAACCAGGTAGGGTGAAAACAGAGAAAGAAAACTATAGACCAATTTCCCTAATGAATATTGATGTAAAAATATTAAATAAGATATTAGCAATAAGATTACAGAAAGTCATCCCCAGGATAGTATACTATGACCAAGTAGGATTTTTACCAGGAATGCAGGGCTGGTTCAATATTAGGAAAACTATCAGCATAATCAATTATATTAATAACCAAACTAACAAAAACCATATGATTACCTCAATAGATGCAGAAAAAGCATTTGATAAAATCCAATACCCATTCCTATTAAAAACACTAGAGAGTATAGGAATAAATGGGCTTTTCCTTAAAATGATCAGTAGCATCTACTTAAAACCATCAGCAAGCATTGTATGTAATGGAGACAAACTAGAACCATTCCCAATAAGATCAGGAGTGAAACAAGGCTGCCCACTGTCACCATTACTATTTAATATTGTATTAGAAATGTTAGCTTTAGCAATAAGAGAAGAAAAAGAGATAAAAGGAATTAGAGTAGGTAATGAAGAAACCAAAAAAAAAATCACTCTTTGCAGATGACATGATGGTATATTTAGAGAATCCTAAATACTCAACTAAAAAACTACTAGAAACAATTCACAACTTTGGCAAAGTTGCAGGATTCAAAATAAACCCACATAAATCATCAGCATTTTTATATATTACCAACAAAGTTCAGCAGCAAGAGATACAAAAAGAAATTCCATTCCAAATAGCAGATGATAGGATAAAATATTTGGGAATCTATCTGCCAAGGAAAAGTCAGAAACTATACGAGCTAAACTACAAAACACTTTCCACACAAATAAAATCAGACTTAGTCAGTTGGAAAAACGTTAAGTGCTCATGGGTAGGCCGAGCGAATATAATAAAAATGACAATACTATCCAAACCAATCTACTTATTTACTGCCATACCAATCAAACTCCCAAGAAATTATTTTACAGATATAGAAAAAATAGTAGCAAAGTTCATTTGGAAGAACAAAAGGTCAAGAATTTCAAGGGAATTAATGGGAAAAAAAAGGCAGATGAAGGTGGCCTTGCTGTACCAGATCTAAAACTATATTATAAAGCAGCAGTCATCAAAACCATTTGGTACTGGCTGAGAAATAGAGCAGTCGATCAGAGGCATAGGATAGGATTTCGGGACAATCTATGTAATAACTTTAGCAATTTAGTGTTTGATAAACCCAAAGACCCCAGCTTTTGGGATAAGTACTCACTATTCGGCAAAAACTGCTGGGAAAATTGGAAACCAGTGTGGAAGAAATTAGGGCTTGACACACACCTAACACCACATACCAATATAAGATCTAAATGGGTTCGTGATCTAGATATAGTGATATTGTAAGCAAATTAGAGGAATGTAGTATAGTTTACCTCTCAGACCTGTGGAGATGGAATAAATTTATGTCCAAAGAAGATCTGGAACTCTTAATTGAACACCAGATAGATAATTTTGGTTATATTAAGTTAAAAAGTTTCTGTACAAACAAAATTAATGCAAACAAGATTAGGAGGGAAGCATCAAATTGGGAAATCATCTTTGCATTTAATGGTTCTGATAAAGGCTTCATTTCTAAAATATATAGAGAATTGTCTCATATTTATAAGAATTCAAGCCACTCTTCAATAGATAAGTGATCAAGGGATATGAACAGACAATTTTCAGATGATGAAATTAAAACCATTTCTAGTCATATGAAAAGTTGCTCCAAATCACTATTGATCAGAGAAATGCAAATTAAGACAACTCTGAGGTACCACTACACACCTGTCAGATTAGCTAAAATGACAGGAAAAGATAATGATGAATGCTGGAGGGGATGTGGGAAAGCTGGGACTCTAGTACATTGTTGGTGGAACTGTGAACAGATCCTACCGTTCTGGAGAGCAATTTGGAGCTACGCTCAAAAAGTTGTCAGATTGTGCATGCCCTTTGACCCAGCGGTGTTTCTCCTGGGCCTATATCCCAAAGAGATCTTAGAGGAGGGAAAGGGACCCAAATGTGCAAGAATGTTTGTGGCAGCCCTTTTTGTAGTGGCTAGCAACTGGAAACTGAATGGATGCCCCTCAATTGGAGAGTGGCTGAATAAATTGTGGTATATGAATGTTATGGAATATTATTGTTCTGTAAGAAATGACCAACAGGAGGATTTCAGAGAGACCTGGAGAGACTTGCATGAACTGATGCTCAGTGAAATGAGCAGAACCAGGAGATCATTATATGATGATCAACTCTGATGGACATGGCTCTCTGCAACAAAGAATTGTCTCAAACCAGTTCCAATTGTTCAGTGAAGAAAGCTATATACATCTAGAGGGAGGGATACGAAATGTGGACTACAACATAATATTTTCATGCTCTTTATTGATGTTTGCTTGCAGTGTGTTTCCTTTCTCTGATTTTTTTTCTTGTAGATAGGATTTTTCTTGCACAACTTGTCAAGTATTTTATCATTATTAGCATGTAATGGACTTCCTGCCATCTAGGGGAAGGGAGGGGACTTGGGGGTAAAATTTGTAAGGGAAAGCTTTGCAAAGATCAATGCTGAGGAACTACCCATACATATGTTATGCAAGTGAAAAGCTTTAATAAAAAAAAAGAAAAGAAGTTCCCTAGTTTTCTATTTATATCCCCAGAGATAACACGGTGCTTTGCACATAGAAAGCACTTAATAAATGCTTCATTCATTCATTCATTCATTCCCTTGCTGGATCCCTTCCTTTTATCAGGGACCCCTCTTGCAGTTGCCTGGTTACAGCCCTCCTTAGCAGTCAAGTGGAAACTATAGTAACTGGCCCAGGAGAAGTACACATTCTCTTGCCTCTCTTTGTCCTCCTAGTATTTACTGGTCCCAGCCTTGCCACTTCATGCACGTGGCTTTTCCAATTATAGGTAATCTTGTCCCTGTAATGTCTTTGTCCCTGGGCCATTCATAGTAGTCCCATTCCCCAACTCTCCAGCCAAGATGCTTCTGGAACCTCATACAATGCAGCTTTGTGAAGGCTTCCCTCTGACTAGCAGCTCAAGGACGAGGTGTGCTTTCAAATGCTCTCTCTCTTTCTGCCTTCCTCCCTCCACTCCTCCCTCCCTCTCTCTCTCTTTCTCTCTCTCTCTCTCTCAGAAAGAAAGCAGATGAGATAGATTACAGAGGCAGAGATATGAATGGATAGATGGACCAATAGCAAAACAATGTAGAAAAAAATCTATGATAGAGGGGGCGGGGGAGAGAGGGAGAGGGAGAGAGAGGAGAGGGAGACGGAGAAGGAGAGGGAGAGGGAAAGGGAGAGGGAGAGGGAGAGGGGGAGGGAGAGGGGGGGAGGGAGAGGGGGAGAGCATGAGTAAGTGTTTGCATGTTGAAGAAAGACAGGGGAAAGCTGAATCTAAACAAAACTGGAAGAGCAAGAATCTCTACCATACTCACTACCTGGTATCCCATAGATAATTCAACAATAAATTCATTCAAAAAGCATTTACTAAATGCAAGACTGGAGACAACCTGAGAAATCAGTCAAAAGACCAGAGATTTACAACTGGAAAGGACCTTAAGAGATCATCAAGTCCAGAACCCTAGATTGGGAGGTCCAGTCATAAATAGTACACAGCAAAACCAGAATCTGAAGATTCTCTGACTCTGAAACCAGTTTTTTCTCCTTTGCACTACATTGCATGTCATTGAAGAGGGAATGTTGTGTTTCTCCTTCTCTTTGAGTAGATTGTAAAGGACAAGGTAGGAAGTAAGAAGAAATAAAACTGGAGAAATATCCCATAATCACTGAACAAATAAATTGGGGTCAGATTGGAATGAGGCTTAAATATCAACTCAAAGTAGATGCCCATCAATTGGAGAGTGGCTGAATAAATTATGGTATATGAATGTTATGGAATATTATTGCTCTGTAAGAAACAACCAACAGGACTATTTCAGAGAGGCCTGGAGAGACTTGCATGAACTGATGCTGAGTGAGATGAGCAGAACCAGGAGATCGTTGTACACGGCAACAACAGTACTATTTGAGGATCAGTTCTAATGGACATGACTCTCTTCAACAATGAAATGCTTCAAACCAATTACAATTGTTCAGTGAGGAAGGCCATATACACCCAGAGAGAGGGATGTGAAATGTGGACCACAACATAACATTTTCATGTTCTCTATTGATATTTGCTTGCATTGTATTTCCTTTATCGGATCATTCTTTCTTGTAAATATGATTTCTCCTGAACAAAAAAATGATGTGTGGCAATAACTATACATATATTCGATTTAAGTATTCTAACATAATTATCATGTAGTGGATATCCTGCTATCTAGGGGAGGGGTGGGGATTAGGGGGGAAAATTTGTAACAGAAAGCTTTGTAAGGGTTAATGTTTAGGAATTACCCATACATATGTTTTGCAAATAAAAAGTATTAATAATAAAAAAAATCAACTCAAAGCATTTATTACTTGTCCTAGAGCTAAGAGGGGACCTTTGATGGCTATTGAGCAAAGGAGTGACTGTCAAGATCTGTGCTTTGGGAAGAGCATGTTGGCAGCTGTATAGAAGAGGATGGATTAGAGAAAGGAGAGCCTGAAGAGAAAGAATACCTATTAAGTGACTATTATAAGAATCCAGATAAGGGATGATTAAAAACTTAAATCAGAGTGGTGGATATAAGTGGGATTAATCAATCAATTAATCAACAATCTATCATTAAATTCCCCCCATTTGTTAGAACTATGCTAGATGTGGGAGATAAAGACAAAAAATAAGAAGATAAATTAAAAAAAAAAAAAGATGTGATGAAAGATATGTTCTAATCCTTTCTTTGTGCCCCTCTGAGCTACTTGGACTAGAGTAAAGGTTCCTAACAGTAAACCTATAGACTTGAGGGTTTTTATATTTTTATAGTGACTTTTTGATATAATTAGTTTCCTTAATGCTCCTCTATAATTCATTTTATATATTTAAAAACATGACTCTGAGAAGGGGTTCCTGATCTGCAGCAGACTGACTGCCAGAGAAAAAGAGAAAGAGCAGAGGGGGTCCATGACACACAAAAATCCCTATTCCAAAGGAGCTCTAAGTTTCCTTCCAGTTCAGAAATTCTGGGAATCTTCCCAAATATGGGTGAGAGTTGACTCTTCTTTACTAGTCTGAGAACAGTGTTGGTCTTGTAAGCAACAGAGAGTGTGTGTGTGCTCCTCCCAGGCATTTGTATCAGCCCCATTTTGCTGTGCTCATCACCAGTACTCTTTAATGGTGTTTCAATGTTGTGATCACAGTGTCAGTGTGCATCTTATCTGTTGTGATTGTCTCATTACAGTTTGCTCTTTCGAGATTCTACATGAACGGCAATCTCTGAAGCGAGTCAAGGGTTCACCATGCCTTCTATATGGTAGATGTTGGCAAGAAATACTTCTAGAGTTTAACAATCCCTGCTCTCAATAAGTTTGTGTTCTACTGGGGAAATACTGATGTATACACTGAAAAATGGTTTGAGAAGACCATTTCAGAAGAAAAGAGACAGAAACAGAATTGCAGGAAGAGTGGAGGAAGAGATGGGATGGAGAGGGAAATGAGAGGGAGATAACTAGAACTTGGCAAGTAAGGAGAGACTTCACCAAGGAGGGGAGCCTTAAAAGCAATTAAGAGGCAGGGATGAGAGAGGAAGGAGTACATTCTAAACCTGGGTGACAACCTGACCTGAGGCAAAAAGAAAGGGGTAGAGTTGAGTTAAGGAAATAATAGGCAAGCCAGTTTGGTTGGATCTGAGAATGAATTAAGTAGAGGAATATGAAAAAAAGTTTTATAATTTTTAACCAAATTAATGAGTTTATTTTTTTCAATTTTAAAAATATTCCTCCCTGAACTCAGATTTTGGAGGATTTTAAGAGGCAAACTGAAACTTTTCTATAGAACCAGGAAGAAACCCCAGAATCTTCTTTCTTTCCTTTCTTCTTTCCTTTTTTCTCTCTCCCCCACTCTTCCTTCTTTCCTCTTTTTCTTCCTTCCTTCTTTCCTTCCTTCCTTTCTTCCTTCTTTCCTTCCTTCCCCCTTCCTTTCTTCTTTCCTTCCTTCCTTCTTTCCTTTATTTTACCTATTCTTCCTTCCTTCCAATAGGAAAATAGTGGTGTCAGTCATATGCTTTAGGAAGAATGAGTTGGAGAAGGGAATAGTTGAAAGCAAGTACTCTGAGCCTTTTCCCCCCTCAATAATAAAATAGAAGTCTTAGATAGTCTAGTAAGAATTCTATAACATATACAAAATAGTATTGTTACAATAGATACAAATCTAATGTGCTCTAAGTTACAATCATAATAATAATTATAAAGACCTTGCTTCAAAAGTATTCCTTCCTTAATGCTGAGGATATTTGCTAGTATAACTGGAAAATACTAATTTTAGGGGGGAAAATCTCTCCCTTTCCAGCTAATCTCAAGGAAAATGATAGCCTATAGACATCACTTTATGGATTACAAAGTTTTTTAGGTATGTGTGTGTGTGTCTACACACACATATATGCACACATGTATATATATACATATGTATATTGTGTACATGTAGGTATGTATATGTGTGTGCATATATATATACATATACATATGTATATATATATGTATATATATATATAAAATCAAAGGATGGAGGAGATCTCAGAGATCATTCAATGATTCATTTACAGGTGAGGAAACAGAGGCCCAGAAAGCATGTGACTTTTCCAAGCCCACAAAGCTAATAAAGATTTAATATTAAATCCTGAGACTCCAAGAGGTTCTTCCTTTCTTCCATGGTGTTTCTCATTGAGCTGACCTGGCCAAAGTCACACACATAAGGAAGAGACAATTTCAGGATCAAGGTTTTCTGATTCTAAATCCAGCTATGCTAGAACTTTGTAAAGAGAACTCAGTTGAATAAAATCCAAAAATGGAAGGAGTTAATTATTTATTAAAATTTCTATTGATTTATTTTGGTGGGGTGGAGAATGTAGATGCTTTTAAAGGCAATCTCAAAGAAAAACCTGATTATAATGTATTTCAGTAGAAGTAGTACCCACCCTCATAAAGCCAGAGATTTTAAAATATGGAAATATTTAAGAAGTACATATAATGTCACATTTCTAATTATACTTTAAGGATTTTAAATGTGTGCCAAGTAAATATTTCACAATATAGAAATGTTAAGGTAGGCACTTGGAGGGGGGGGTGTAGGGGTGTGTGTATGTGTGTGTGTGTGTGTGTGTGTGTGTGCGCATGCATGTATGTGTGATTGCTATTGTTTTTGAGACTTGTGATTTCATCAATAAAGGAAGCTCCCATTTTGGAAAGCTCAAAATCAATGAAAATCAAACTCACCTAAAATAGTCTCATAAGGTGGATCACAACACAGCATTTTCACTCTTTTTGTTGTTTTTCACTTGTATTTTGTTTTCTTTCTCATTTTTTTCTCTTTTTGATCTGATTTTTCTTGTGCAGTAAGATAATTGTATAAATATGTTTACATATATTGGATTTAACATATATTTTAACATGTTTAATATATATTGGATTACTTGACATCTAGGGGAGGGGACGGGGGGAAATTTGGAACACAAGTTTTTGCAAGGGTTAATGTTGAAGAATTATCCATGCATATATTTTGAAAATAGCTTAAAATAATATTCTGCTGTTCAAAAAAAAAACAAACCAAAATAAAATAAAATAGCCTCATAGTTTATTACCTGAAATGGGTCATACGACCAATATCAGAAAGCTTGAATTCAACCCTTCTTGATGCCAGTATGCCAAACTATCTTTTCTCATTTACATCAATTTTGTATTTTTTAAATGTTAAACATGGTAAAAATATATGTTAAATCCAATGTATGCAAACATACTTATACAATTATCTTTCCACACAAGAAAAATCAGATCAAACCAGAAAAAAAAGAGAAGCAAAATAAATGCAAGCAAACAACAAAAAGAGTGAAAATGCTATGTTGTGAACCACACTCGCTTCCCTCAGTCCTCTCTCTGAGTATGGATGGCTCTCTTCATCACCAAAGCATTGTAACTATATCCATTTTATAAGAGAAAAAACTGATTACAAAGAGATGAAAGGACTTGCTCAAAGATCTACGAGACAATGCTGCTAAGGTGAGGGACATAGAGTACTGGACTTGGAGTTAGGAGGCTTGGATTAAATTCAATTCTTCAAAACTTCAATTTTTTGATCTGTAAAAATGGCATGCTAATACTTGTATTAGTTGCCTAGAAGTATTGTTGTATGGAAAGTGCTCTGCAAATCTTAATGGGCTGAGTAAATTATTAATATGAAGATAATTGCTATTATTATATTATTATCTTTTAGGTCAGCCAAGAAAATATCCTTCATCATTTGGCTCATCAACCAGCAAGTGTTTGTTAAATTATCATGACATACCAGGGACCGTGCTAAGCTCTGAGGATATGAAAAAGCACAAACAATCCCTACCTTTGAGAATCTTCCATTCTAATGAGGGATACAACATGAACATAGAGATGAACAAGCATAAAAGAATAATGTTGAACTTCCTCAAATCACTAGAGAGAAATTTGAGACTATGGATTTTGCCAAATATTTTAGCAGATTTGCTGAAGAAAGAAAATATTAAACTTTCAGGAGAGTGGAAATGTGAGTGTTTATTCAATTAATCAAACAATGTCTACTCTGCCCTCCATTAAAGAAAAGATATAGGATATATACAGGTATCTTCATCACGTGATAATATATATGTTGAATTAATATATCAACCAAAGGGCATAAATAAATTGCAAATCACTTTAAGCAAGCTACGAAGGAGCAACCATTGGATGAAATAGTCTTTATCAGGTGATAATACATATATTGAATTAATATATTAACCAAAGAGCATAAACAAATTGTGAATTACTTTAAACAAGCTAGGAAGGAATAACCATTGAATGAAATGAAATGATGCTATCAAGAAATGCTTTGGAATTGGATGAGAAGACTCAGTTACTTATAGGTCCTGAATTAAAAAAAAAAAAACAGCCAGATCAGAATCCAGGCTTTCCAATATCTTGCAAGCATAGAAAAACCATATTATTAAAATTAACAATAATAACAATAAAAATATCAACAATATCTACATGTATACAGTATTTTAAAGTTTGAAAAGCATTTTTATATGCAATCTCATTTCATCCTCACAACAACCCTGGAAGTTGTGTTGGCAGATTAACAGATGAGGAAATTGTGGCACGGAGAAATTAAGTGATTTGTCAAGAATCACACAGCCAGTTAGTGTCTGAGGCAAGATTCCAACGCAGATCTTATGAACTCCAGATCTAACATTCTGTGTCTTTCTCCATTAGCTATTTCAGAAAAAAAGCCTCAGGCTAGGTAGATGGAGAAAAAAGCCTCTGATATTTCTCCCACTCCTTGATCAGAGGAGGATCTTGTGAATTTTTAAGGGGTCGGTTGATTTGAACTTCTAATAAACATCATAGAAATGTCACAAGAATAGCAACAGCCAGCAGCAACATCTGTATTTGGAATCAAGAATAAACTATACACTGAGAAAAAAGAGCTTTAGTTATAAGGATAGAAATCTACTTTGTATCTAAGGAGAACTTCATGAGACCCTCCCAACAACCTTGGAACAGAAGAAGATAATATAATCTGCTGCTTCTCTTCCTGGATATTTCTGGCAACTTGAATGTTGTCTCATTGCAAAAAACAACTAAATAGCATCACTCTAGCCAACTGGAGGTTGATAAAAATGTAAATTAATGTAGAGAGCTAAATCTCTATCTAAAGAGCAGAAATTTTCCCAACTGAGGGCTCATCATCAGTATTATTATACTCATAATTTTTCAGGTAAAATACAACTACTTAAGCCTCAGGGGGAGAACTATGTGGACCTTTAGAGTCATTCTGTTTTCCCTAGGTTTAAAATAGAGGGAGTTTTTGTTACATGTTATTTAACAAAGAAGAAAAAAAGAAAAATTCAGGAAAACTGACATATTGAAAAAGTCTAACACTTCGTGAGTGTTCCACACCCAAAATAATAACTAGCATTCATATGGGGTTTCAAGATTTGCAAAGTGCTTTAGAAATATTTTACTTTATCCATAATACCTCACTTTTATAGAATTCTTAGGGGCAGCTAGGAGGCGTAGTGGATAGAGCACCAGTCCTGAAGTCAGGAGGACCTGAGTTCAAATCTGGACTCAGACACTTAACACTTGCTAGCTGTGTGATCCTGGGTAAATCACTTGACCCCAATTGCCTCAGCAAAAAAAAGAAAGAAAGAAAGAAAGAAAGAAAGAAAGAAAGAAAGAAAGAAA